>CAVNZG010001834.1:0-34531 GCA_963693315.1 Diogma glabrata
ATAAATGTATTCATACAAGAAATAGTAACAATTTAAATTGTTTATTTATTTAATTTTAAGTTTGTTCAAAAAAACAAACGGTGAATTCTTTTGACAGATTTATTACGATTTAAGGAAATCTTTGATTTATGAAGTGATAGTTATAAAAAGGAATTCAATGGTTGTTTAAAATAAATAGGATAATGAAATTCGATTGGTTACTTGTGTTAATTGGATGATAGAGAGAGAGAGAGAGAGTTAGTGTGTGGGAGAGCAGGAGAAAGAGATAGAGAAAGAGGAAGAGAGAGAGGGAGAGCGAGAGCGAGAGAGAGAGAGAGAGAGAGAGAGAGAGAGAGAGAGAGAGAGAGAGAGAGAGAGAGAGAGAGAGAGAGAGAGAGAGAGAGAGAGAGAGAGAGAGAGAGAGAGAGAGAGAGAGAGAGAGAGAGAGAGAGAGAGAGAGAGAGAGAGAGATTTAAGTAATATAATTTATATATTTAAGTAACATAAAGACAAAAACAACTAGTCTGTTATTTTAAGGAGAAATTCTTTTGTCGATGTCCAACCGATTAACATAACTTATTTTTAGTGTGAATACACGTACGTCAAATAGTATTTTTTTTTTGTTTTACTCTCCGAGAAACCAAAACTTCGTCCTATAAATGTGCGTATCATATTTAAATGATTTAAAATTGCACAATTATTGCAAGGAAAAAAACCCTACCAAAAAAATAATAGTTTCTCCCTCCATTTGCGGCGGTTGTGTTCATAAAACGTAAAGAAAAAATAACATTTTGGATTTTGTTCGAGCTTTTACATGAATCATAGCCCTAAAGGGGCAAAATTTTCTAGGCGACGTTTTTATATCTTACACAAAAATAAAACAATATTTAAGATATTATTACAAAAAATCCTATCACTGATAAAATATGACATAGGTCAATATTTTATGATAGAATAGAGAAAATAAAAGTAAATTAAAAAGTAAATAGCAAATTTTTGCAAAAATGTGCTGAAACAAAACAACAATGTACTTGTCAATAATCCAGCCGGTTGCATATTCCTTGATCCTGTGACGCACTGTCTTTCTTGAAGATTAAAGCCCATATAGTTATATGAAGGCTCGTTTCCTCAAGGAAACAATAGCGTCTCATCATCAAGGATTATTTAACAGCTAAGATTGAGGATACTACCGTTGACTGAATACAGTTGATCCAAAAGAGAAAGCTAATTTGCTTGGGCATTATTTCTCTTTAAATTCAACTTTAAAAGAACCTAATTTCCAACCTAAACCTATTTCTAAAGTTTCTTATAAAATGAGGCGGATAATTTTTCGGAAAAACATTGTTCGAAAAATGCTTTTGAAAATCAATACTAACAAGGCAACAGGCCCTGATTTTATTCCTCCAATTATACTTAAAACATTTGCTAGGGAGCTAGCACCAATCCTCACTAAAATCTTCTATTTGTCATATAAGAAGAGTTTTTTTCCTGAAATTTGGAAAATGGCTAGTGTACAGCCAGTTTCAAAAAAGGGCAGTAAGACTGATCCTACGAATTACAGACCCATTTCAATTTTATCGGTAGTTGCTAAAATTTTTGAGAAATATGTCAATTTTAATTTAATGAGCTTCTTAGAGTCTTCCAAATTAATTAATGAGAGACAATATGGATTTCGAAAAGGAAGAGCGACGGGAGATTTGCTGTCTTTTGTCACTCATATCTGGAACAAGTCGCTTGAAATTTTGGAGAAACATTCGGTGTTGCTCTTGATATTTCCAAGGCATTTGACAAAGTTTGGCATAACAACCTTATATGCAAATTGAGATCCTATGGTTTAGACGAGCAGCTTATATCTTGGACACAGAGCTTTATATCTGATCGAAAATTTCGGGTCAATGTTGACGGTGTATCATCGAATACTTTTTCAACTAATGCAGGAGTTCCTCAGGGTTCCGCTTTGTCACCAACTCTTTTTCTTATCTATATTAATGATTTGTTGGACTCAACGGTTCATCCTATACATAGTTTTGCTGATGATAGCACGCTTCATGCGTCTCATGAAGCACCTAAATTATATACACCCTTAGCGCTTAGTGAGTGTAGGTCAAAATTGATAGATTCCCTTAACACTGATCTTAAAACAATTATGGATTGGGGTATTGCTAACAGTGTTGAATTCAATACAAGCAAAACACAGGTTTGTCATTTTTCTAGGATAACGACACCTAATCCTTTTCCATTAACGTTTGGCCCCAAAAATCTTTTAGAGAATGAGTCTGTCAGACTTCTAGGTGTTGAGATTGAAAATAATATGAAGTGGAATTCTCATATTTTTAATCTGGCTAAGAATGCTGTTCAAAAGTTAGGATTTTTGGGGCGATGTCGTAAGTTTTTCGATAGCGAACAACTTCTTTTAGTTTATAAATCTTTTATACGTCCCTGCATGGAATACTGCTCTCACATATGGGGTGGAGCTTACTTGAGTAGTCTCAACTGCCTTGATTCTGTAGAGCGTAGAGCTATTAAACTCATTGGTAACCCAAGTCTTACTAACGGTCTTGATTCCTTGCAGCACAGAAGAAATGTTGCTGATTTGACTATATTTTATAAATATATTATGGATGAACGAGCTTCTGAAGAGATCAAATCGATTTTACCTAAATCAGCAAACCTTTCGCGTCACACCAGAGCAAATGTAGCAGCGCATCCCTTTACAGTTCAAATAATTAGGTGTAGAACCGTAGCCTTCCAACGTGACTTTTTCAACAGAGTCTCTCATCTTTGGAATGCCTTACCTTCCTGGGTTTTCCCTGATGAATTTAATCCTCAAGGCTTTAAAGTTAACGTTCATAAATTTCTCAGAGAATCTTAATTTGCATTCCATTCTTATCCCTAGTTGGCATGGTATCTTCGGATATTCAGAGACGTTAATTTATAATTTATTATAATTAACACTAAACATGCCTAACTTTGAATAAAAAAAAAAAAAAAAGTTCATCCGCCGCTACCCCTAAGATGTCACCTTGGCTTGTGATATCTCACTGCTATTGCCAGTGGTATGTAATATCTCACGTTAACTCATATGTCAATAGCAGGGACTGGAGTACGCGGGGTTGTCACACACGTAGATCAAAAATAAAAAAAAAAATACGATCCTTTTATTTTATTCAATTGAACACATTCAGTTCTAGTGACTTATAATTCTAAACTACACATAATTTTTAGATCCATCGCACCAGTGCCGCATGATGTCGACTAGTGGAACAAGATTGAGCTTTTATCAATTTTATCCAGAGATGGAAACCAAAGTTTTTTTTCAGTTGGTTCGGTTTTGGTTTAATAACAAATTTTAATTATGGTTTTTGGTTTGGTTTTGGTTTCTTGATATTTTAAAACTTGGTTTTGGTTTGGTTTTGGTTGGGTTTTGGTTCAAATTCAGAATTTAGATTTACATTTTTATTCTTAACTAATTTTCGATATTCAAATAAAAACAGCTTTATTCCACTAATAAGTCGCATTAAAGAGACCGTTTTTGAGAATTTCATTAAATTCGAAAATAAACGAATAATTTTACGCTTTATTCCGCTTAATAAACTAAAAACCTAAGAATTGTCAAAACAAGAAATACCTGTAATTTAAATTTGAATACAAAAATGTAGTAGCCGTGAAAAAATAATGTAGTAGTTTCAAAAAGAAATTAATAGATTTTTCCAATTTATGTGGGTACAAGACCAAATTTTCTACTATAAAACCGAACCGTGAACCAAACAGAAAAACATTGGTTTATGGTTCGGTTCAACTATTATTTAAAAAACTGGTTTGGTTTTGGTTTGGTTTTGGTTCGGTAAAATTTCGTTGGTTCAGTGGTTTTGGTTTGGTTCAAACGAACCGGTTTCCGTCTCTGATTTTATCAATTATTCAGTTGGTTCGTGTCATGGGTTAGATATGTGATCGTTTATGTTGTATATAGGACATAGATTAATTATTCAAATGGAAAATCCATACAAATCTGTTTAGGAAGTTTGTTTCCTACCGATCTTTACTCCCCAATCATCTTAAGTCATTGTTTCTTAATTTTCTTGAATGGCTCAAACTGAATAAAGTGTATTGGCTTAAGGATAAGAAAAATATGGATTAATAGGTACAAGATTTGAGATGTAAGATTCAAAATACTCAAACCCCAAAACCTGTTTTTTAATTTCCTAGAATGGCTCAAATTGAATATTACGTCAATACACCGTAATTATAAAAAAATATAGTTAAATAGGCACCAGATACCAAATATCATAAGGTGGCCAACTTACCCGGATCAATCTGGAAAAACCCGGATTTTGAGTTCGAAAATCGGACGGAAAATGCCCCGGACCGGATTTGATAGAAACTACTCGAAATACCCGGATTTCGTGTGACGAAAAATTTTAAATTTAAAAAGTACAAAATTAAGAGAATATTCATGTACAATGACTTTTGAAAGAACATTTAAATTTAAATTTCAACGATTCTGTATTGATTTATTCATAAATACTACAGCTGATGACTCCTTAACAGCTATTTTTCAAATATTCAAAAATAAAATTTACGTAGCTAACCGACTAGCATTATGTAAGAGCTCAGATCTGAACCGCATACGGCTTTCCTAGTAGTGATAGGGACCAAATCTGGCACACTGAAGATCAGTAGTGTAATGCCTCAAATTATACAAATCGGATCAGGCAGCCCTACTAGAACCGGACCATGACCGAATTATTTAAAATAGGGTATTTACTACTACATATACATTAGAAAAATAATGTTTATAAAAGTATCCTAGGCTAGGATTCTAGCTTTATACTTACCTTTATTCAGTTTTAATGCAAAGAAGCGATAACTAAGGTATATATGTAAAATTTCGCTAACTATGAATATGTAAAATAGATAATACTCTAGTGAATTTCAACCAAATGAAATTTATTCAAATGAAATAGGGCTCAGATCAGGACAAATAGGGCATACCTTAATTGGAAAATCATAAATGATTCTGATCCGGTGCTGGTCCGGTATTTACTACCAGGGATGAGATAGGTCTTTGAAATCCGGGCCGGACAAATTCGGCACGCTCTAGTAGTGATATCAAGTATATGAAGTCATGATAGGGGCCGGATGCAAATGCCCTATTAGGATTTACCTTATTACTTCTTGATCCAGCCCAGATCATAATAGGGCATATCTAATATTTTTCTATAGTTTTTTGCACAACACAAATTTCGTCTGGGTCGAACGGAGTGTCCGACGATCGCTTCCAATGTTTGTGCTCCCCTAATCGTTGATGGAATCAAAGTTGAATTGGCATCGGTTAATGTCGTATCAATAACAAGTGACGCATCAAATCACAAGGCTGTTAAAATGTTTCCTGTATAGTCCTTGGGCCTTCACCTACATAATTTTGTGATTACCACATATTTTATACTTCGTGATGCGCCTGTCCTTGACGAGCCTGAAAACATTTGTTCTATGATTTTTCTCACGTGGGAGCAACTTATTAAAACCATCATGGAAAGATGTTTAAAATGCAATGATGTGGAAAATTGAACGCAAATATTATGACGTGAAAGACGACGGTAAATTTTTTGCACAATTTGCCTATTTGGAGCAAAATTTAAATGAAGCATGACGCATGGAATTTTCAGTAATTTTTTAGTAACTTCTAAGAAATAAGTACATTAACTATTAATTTTCTCCTTTGCAAAGTAAAATTTCTGTTTTGGTATTTCCTTTTGATAAACTCTTTTGGGAAATTTTTTCATGGACTTGTCTCAAAACATAGTTTGACAGCTTAAGATATCAGACACCAGATATCATTAAACCAGATTCCAGATACCAGAAACCAGATACCAGATACCAGAAAAGAGACCAGATACCAGATACCAGATACCAGCTACCAGATACCAGATACCAGATATCAGAGAACAGTTACCAGATACTAGATACCAGATACCAGATACCAGATATCATTAAACCAGATACCAGATACCTGATACCAGATTCCAGATACCAGGTACTAGATACCAGATGCCAGATACCAAATACCAGATTCCAGATTCCAGATACCAGATGCCAGATGCCAGATACCAGATACACAGATACCAGATACCAGATACCAAATACCAAATACCAGATACCAGCTACCAGATACCAGATACCAGATACCATATACCAGATAGCAGATACCAGATACCAGATACCAGATACAAGATACCAGATACCAGATACCAGATAGCAGATAGCAGATAGCAGATAGCAGATACCAAATACCAGATACCAGATACCAGATACCAGATACCAGATACCAGATACCAGATATCAGATATCAGATACCAGATACCATATACCAAATACCAGATACCAGATACCAGATACCAGATACCAGATACCAGATACCAGATACCAGATACCAGATACCAGATATCAGATATCAGATACCAGATACCAGATACCAGATACCAGAAACCAAATACCAGATACCAGATTCTAGATACCAGATACCAGATGCCAGATACCAGATGCCAGATGCCAGATACCAGATACCAGATACCAGGTACCAGATATCAGATACCAGATACCAGATACCAGATACCCTATACCAGATACCAGATACCAGATACCAGATACCAGATACCAGATACCAGATACCAAATACCAGATACCAGATACCAGAAACCAGATACCAGATACCAGATACCAGATACCAGATACCAGATACCAGATACCAGATACAAGATACCAGATACCAGATACCAGATATCAGATACCAGATACCAGATACCAGATATCAGATACCAGATACTATATACCAGATACCAGATACCAGATACCAGATACCAGATACCAGATACCAGATACCAGATACCAGATACCAGATACCAGATACCAGATACCAGATACCAGACACCAGATACCAGATATCAGATACCAGGTACCAGATATCAGATACCAGATACCAGATACCATATACCAGATGCCAGATACCAGATACCAGATACCAGATACCAGATACCAGATACCAGATACCAGATACCAGATACCAGAAACCAGAAACCAGATACCAGATACCAGATACCAGATACCAGATACCAGATACCAGATACAAGATACCAGATACCAGATACCAGATATCAGATACCAGATACCAGATACCAGATATCAGATACTATATACCAGATACCAGATACCAGTTACCAGATACCAGATACCAGATACCAGATATCAGATACCAGATACCAAATACAAGATAAAAGATACAAAACTTTTTAACAAAATAAATTGCTTTAATACGATTATTTGTAGTTTATTTATTAATATATTTCTAGTTTGATCGTAGAAAAGTATATTATGTAAAACTAGCATAGGGTAATAAAAATAATATTTACTAGTACAAATTTAAAGCACTCGCTACGCTGTCCTCGCTGTCCATAGTTATACAATACACTATTTCAGTTTTATAAAGAAAAATGTTAACGTTCTATCTGGGGACTGCTTTAAAGGCGGTTTTTTAACAGATCTAGTACTTATAATCACCAAATTTCATTGATATAATTTCTGAAAAAAATAGGTAATAAAACTTAACAACTAGTTTGAACAGTTGAAAGTTGCTTAAGAATTAACAAACTATTAAATTTGCAAACTAATAAACTTTAACGACAAAAGCCTATAGAACTCTACAAGAATAACTAAAAATTTCTGAATAATAGTTGAATTTAATTTTAAATTCAAATTTTCATTCATACGTTTTTATTGGTTTTACCTATTTCTGATTATAAAATCAGCTACAAAAGTCATTCACAAGACTAAAGCTACTGACGCCAATAACGTATTTTTGCTAACATTGAACTAATAAAGTAACTTAACACCAAATTTGTATCTAGAATATAACACTAAATACAATAAAGTTCTTGTTACGATATCATCTTTTGATTTACGTTCCACACCATTCTATGAATACAGATAAGTTAGAGACCTAATGAATAAAATAGGAAGTATTGTAATTTTTGAAACAGAGTGATTGAAGGCCACGTATCGTTTTTTATACAACCACCCACAGTAGTTATCACCCACAGTAGTTAACTTCTTAAAAAAATTCAACGAACCTTTAACAGATACCCTATTAAAATTTTATTGGCTATAGGGTAATCAACCGCTAAAAAAGTTCCATCGTCTGTAAATCCTAAAACAGTTTATTTATTATTCAACATGACTTCAAACTTAACATTAAAAAAAAAAGTAATAATAAATTAAAACTCAAAATTAAAGCTAATCATCAATTATTCCAAATGAATATTAAACAGAAAAAAATTTGAACACTTGGATTGTTATTTGTCTATAGTCATATAAATGGTTGTTGTTCCAATGCACGATTAAAATAATTCAATTCCGTGACGTATCATTTATGCATAAATCATTCATTTATTTTAAGTTTTACGTTAATTTTATTGTTATTATAATAATATAAAAAAAAAATGCACAAACATTGATTTACGAAGGTGTTTATAAGAAATAATTGACTGAACTATGTTGGTGGATTGTTCCAGTTTTCTACATTTAGAGTAATTACTTATCCAGGTAGGAAATGCCAGGCTTTTAATAACAGATTTAAAAAATACATTGATCTCTTTATGTTTAATAATTTGTTTGACTCTGTTGATTAATTGGTCCTCTACCTGCGTTATTAATTTGTCATATATGATAGAAACGATACCATTATTTTAACACCAAACTTCTTAATTTGAATTCAAGATTTCAAAAGTAATTTAATATTTAATTTTTCTATTTGAAATATGATTAAGTGATTTTCTTCGTCATCCTACTCATAAATAGTTTCGTTTTTGTAATTTATTAATCTGAATTTCATAAATTAATCAAATACAGTGGAGTAGATGTGTTTATTGTTTTTATATTTTCACGTGTAAATGTACAAATTTATCATACATTTTCGATTCAATATGCTTCTTTATTAGTTAGTAACACAAAAGAGTTTCAATAGTTAGCCAAAACTATATTTATACAATTCACCAATCTTCGCTCTTTAAATGAAGATGATTTTATAAATAAACAAAACAAAATAAATTAAACTTTAAAACAAAATATTAATACTAATACTAATACTAATACTAATACTAATACTAATACTAATACTAATACTAATACTAATACTAATACTAATACTAATACTAATACTAATACTAATACTAATACTAATACTAATACTAATACTAATGCTAATACTAATACTAATAATAATACTAATACTAATACTAATACTAATACTAATACTAATACTAATACTAATACTAATACTAATACTAATACTAATACTAATACTAATACTAATACTAATACTAATGCTAATACTAATACTAATACCACCTATAGCCCACTAATACTAATACTAATACTAATACTAATACTAACCACCTATAGCCCAATAGTATGATAGTTGTGCCGAGGGATTGATTGCTGGTGTTCATCAGTCGTTAACGGCTCTGTTCGACTCAACCATCTTGCTGACCTTTACCGTAGGATCACAAAAACTAATAAATAAAATTCGCTCGCCGAGGGTTCCATGAACGTCAAAGAACAAAACAATAAAAATAATTGACATAAAGTTGTGTTGTAATAGGTATTTATCGGGGGCAGAAAGAAGAAGATTACGCCCGCAGCTCATATTGTAGCCGGAAGCGAAACGAGTGATTTTATTGAAACAATGGTGTAATCTTCCTTTCAGCTTGAGTGTATGTACAACGTTTTACGCACAACTGCACATGAAGAACGAAACCCTAAAACCAGAAAACGACTTTGTAAAAGAAGTTTAAACGTTCGCAGGGTCACAATATTCAAACCCCTCTACCCCGCACCTATTCCTGATACCAATCAGAATCTTCATTCTTGAGAACAATGTAGCTTATATCAACTGTATTCTAACTTAAAATAAAACATTTCAAAATAATTCTAAAATACAATCACAATGTTTTATTTTATGAATTTTAAATTTATAATAAAATAAGTTAATAAAAATTTAATTCACGAATAAAATTCTATTGTATTTTAATATGAAATATTGTTAATTAATTTGATCATAAGGAAATAAAAATTTAAAAAATGTTGAATAATATTTCTGTTAATTATTTTAAAGCATAGTGAAATCAAGGATTGGTTTAAAGTAATGTCTATAAAAAAATAAATGTTTAATCATTTCTTTTTTTTCGGATTCCGTTATTGAATCTTATTATATCGATTATCTCGTTTACTATAAAGCCAGATATATCGAATTCATTTTTTGCATTTTCTGAGAAGATTTACTATAGATAGTAATATATTTTTTTTTCGCCATCGGAAAGTAGAGATTTCAACGAACAGAAAGCATACCAACTTTTTGAAAAAAGCTGATATTTAGACGGGTGAATTTTCGATTGAAAATTAGGGTGCTTTTTCGATATTAATTCAAAATAAGGTGAAAAAATAAATATTTCAAATCAAATAAATTACAGCGTATTTGGGACATAAAAAGGTAAGTTTTCACCAAATCTCGTGAAAAAAAAAATTTTTTTGTAAAAGATAAAAATAAAAAACCAAAAACTTGGTTTTTTGAATTTTTCACATAAATTTTGAGGTTATGTGAAAAAAAATGTCGATACAAAAGTTTTAGATCTTTTTATTACCTACAACTTTGCCATTCAGTTTTTTTCCATGGGACTTTTAGTTTAGCCGGAAATCGAGATAAACCGTTTTTTACCCTTAAAAACTCACCCCTTCCCCTTCCCGACCTCAGATCGCCCGTAAATTATTTTTCCTTTCATTTTATAATATTCTCCTCCTTTTCTAATGGGTTTCATCCTACTATTATTTTTTTTGTTTTCAAAAATTATCGACCTTGGTCTATAAACGAAATAAGAGAATTTAATTTAAAATTTGATTTTTGAACAAAACTTATCAAAGCAATTGTGATTATAATTTGAAAATAATTTTAATGAAATCAAAACAATTTGACCAATTGGAATCACACTAATTGAATAATGATAATTTTTTATAGGAAAATTTTCATTAGACAATAGGTTGAGTTCATTGGGCTATAGGTTAGAAAACAATACAATTATACATTATCCAAACAACATACAAATAAAGCTGATATAATTAAATGGAAAGAATAAACGATCCAAATTACAAAATAAACTATATGCTGACCGGGGAATTTTCTTTTGGTTCGTACCATAGCTTTTCTTTTGAATTTTGATGGACATATGTTAGTTAGTTTTGGGATTTATTGTGGAGTTGGTTGAGTTGTTTTGACTTGGAGTTAGACAGTTGGTAATACAGTCGAACTGTCGGTTTTTTTTTTAGTTTAAAAGTTAAGGAGGAATATGGTAGAATTGAATGGTTTATTTACCTTTACACAAACAAAAAAGAAAAACAAACAAAAAAATTAATATATTAATTTTAAATTTTAGTGAATTCTAAATAATTTTGTAAATTTTTGAATTTTTTATTTTTTATGTTCTAAGTGTAAATTTGTTTTTGAAAATTTATATATTTTAGATTTTTTCCGAACTTAGTATTTTGTTTAAGTTTACAAGGATGGGATTTTTTGAGCTTTATTAAGTTCTTTGGATTGATGAATTTTCGATTTGATTGAGATTTTGAATTCTTTATATTTTTAATTGTTTTTTTGGTTAGTCATTAGGAAATTTTGAATTTTAATTTTTAAAAGTTTTTTTAAAACATTATTTTTGAAAATTTAATTATAACATAATATTAATTTTTTTAAGTTTTAGTATAATTTTTGGAAATTTCTTTGGATATTTTTAATTTTGAATAACTTTAAAATTCTTATATTTGTTTTAAGTTTTTAAAATATTTGATTCTTTTGTAAATTCGTAAATTTTAAATTATGGTTATTTGTTTAGATTTTTTTTTGGGATTTTAAATTGTTAGTAAATGTAAGTTATGTGTTGTTTTGATAATTTTTATAATATTTTTCTTTTGAAAACTTTTAGATTTTAGAAGTTTTTTTTCGTAGTTTGGTTTAAGGAATTTTTTTTTAGCTAGTATTAATTTTAAAATAAAATTTTTGAATTCTATTAAGTTTTAATTGTTGAATTTTCGAATTTTTTTTGAACTGTCGAATTTTTCGATTATTTGAGATTAATGATTTTTTTTTCAATTTTATTTTAAATTTTTTAACGATTTTGAATTTTTTTTGAATTTTTTTTAAAGAATTTGTTTTGAATTTTTTTTAAAGAACTTGTTTTGAATTTAGTATTAGCTCTCGATCTGGAATTCAACCAACCAACTCCAGCTCCAACCATCTTTGATTTGAAAGGCTAGAGATTTATTGTAGTTAATTTAGTAATTTTTTTTTAATTGTAGTATGTGCTTTAAAAATTTTTGAAGTTTAGGTTTTATCATTTAGTTTCTTCTTTGATTTTGTTATTTTATTTTTATTTTAGTAGTATTTTAATTCATAATCTTTTTTAGGTAGATTTCATATAAAAATCTACCTATTGCAATGGGCTTCATCTCGGAATTTCGGAAAAATTTTTGTGCCAAACGACTATATATGATAAGCGGAGACAAAAAAACAAAAAAAAAAAATTTATATATATATATATATATATATATATATATATATATATATATATATATATATATATATATATATATATATATATATATATATATATATATATATATATATATATATATATATATATATATATATATATATATATATATATATATATATATATATATATATATATATATATATATATATATATATATATATATATATATATATATATATATATATATATATATATATATAAACGATATGAGGTATAACGAAAACGACCGGCACTCTCACGGTCGCATTTGTTGAGCTAGATCAAAAAAAATTTCTGTACTTGTGTGTTCTAATAATATCTTGGACGAGTTCGTGAATCAGCAAAATCCGACAGGTGGTTAAGAAACTAGAGGCCTTTTTCTGAAAAAAATTGATTTTTTAAACCATTATAACGGCCGTTTTGATACTAATATTTCAAAAAATTTAACAAATTTAGAATCTTTAAAATCTTTTTTATCAATTTGTTTTAAAAATAGACCTCTGCAAAAAGAGGTTCCTGAGTGAACGGCTCCAACAAAAATGTTTTCAAAAAAAATTTTTTTTTTAAAACAACCGGCACTCTCACGGTCGCATTTATAAGGCCAGATCAAAAAACCTTTTCTAAAAATGTGCGTTTTATTAATATCTTGGACAAGTTCGTAAATCAGCCCAATCCAACACATGGTTAAGAAGCTAGAAGCTTTATACTAGAAAAAAACTCTGTTTTTTAGATCCGTTATAACGGCCGTTTGGATTCTAATATTTTTAAAAACTTCATAAATTTAGAATTTTTAAAACCTTTTTAATCAGTTTCTTTCAAAAAAAAGACCTCTGCAGTTGGAGGTTTCTGAGTGAGCGGCTCCAACAACAAAGCTTGTAAAACACAAAATGCGTTTGAATCAACCGGCGCTCTCACGGTTGCATTTGTGGAGCCAGATCAAAAAACCTTTCTTAAAAATGTGTGTTTTATTAATATCTTGGACAAGTTCGTAAATCAGAAAAATCTGACACATGGTTAAGGAACTATAGGCTTTATACTAGAAAAAAAAGTAGTTTTTTTAATCCGTTATAACGGCCGTTTGGATACTAATATTTTTAAAATCTTCATAAATTTAGAATCTGTGGAAACATTTTAATCCGTTTTTTATAAATATAAACCTCTGCAGTTAGAGGTTTTTGACTTGATGGCTTCAACAAAAATGTTTGCAACAATCCCCAACTACAATTTCCAAAAACCTTATAACCGTCAATGTCAGCCTTATAACAGTCAAAAAAATAAAAGATTTGAATAGAAGAAATTAATTTTTTTTTCTTAGAAATAAACTATTTTGATATTTTGCAGCAATTGCACGACATATGATATAGAGTAGGTTTGTGTCATAAATTGTCACACACATGTTCTGTGGTAGATCTGATATTTGTTTGTTGCAAAATTGGATAGATATAATTTTGCTTGTAGGTAGCTAATTATCTTTTTAAAATTTGTTCGATATCTGGTTGAAATTAGTTTGTTTTGTTTAAACTAATCTGATACATCAGATTCTACTGGCACACAAAACTGTCTGATCTCGAAATCTACCTATTTCTAGCGGATATACGTGCCGCTTGGACTTTTTAAATTTAGTTTGGTTTTTTTGAATTTTAATTTTTTTTTTCATCCAAATCATTCCGTCTTCAACTGCCAACCTTCAACTCAAGATTATTGTGTTTGTTTTTAGGTAGATTTCATATAAAAATCTACCTATTGCAATGGGCTTCATCTCGGAATTTCGGAAAAATTTTTGTGCCAAACGACTATCTATGATAAGCGGAGACGAAAAAACAAAAAAAAAAAAGTTTATATATATATATATATATATATATATATATATATATATATATATATATATATATATATATATATATATATATATATATATATATATATATATATATATATATATATATATACATATATATATATATATATATATATATATATATATATATATATATATATATATATATATATATATATATATATATATATATATATATATATATATATATATATATATATATATATATATATATATATTGAAAGAGATAATTAATTTCCTTAACCTCACTATTTGTGATTTTCAAAAGTTAGTAGGTATATTCCATACTATCCTAAGTCACGTGTGCAGTTATTATTGAATGCTGCCAATCAATATGAAATCAATTTTACGACATAAATGTCAAGTAAATTAGTGAATCGTATGAATTTTTCAATTCGAAATCAGTTTTTGGGTTTATCTGAATAAACCTTATAGTTATTTGTTAATAAAAACAACTTTTATCTCTGAACGTGTTTCGGTTGGGATTCGAACTTAGAACCTCATCAGTACCAACTAAGTTTGAATCTTTTGGTAGACACGCTGTCAACTGCCCCTCGGCGTCGACATTTAGAAACATTTTTAATTACGATGTTGTAATTTCTTTTTTCTTAGTGAAAAACTTTTTTGTCATACTTCACTGGCTACAGAGTTAGTATTTTTATTATATAGATTTTATACGTCTTAAACCCGACAAGGTAGGAATTTTTATTGAAAGAGATAATTAATTTCCTTAACCTCAATATTTGTGATTTTCAAAAGTTAGTAGGTATATTCCATACTATCCTAAGTCACGTGTGCAGTTATTATTGAATGCTGCCAATCAATATGAAATACTTCCATACTATCCTAAGTCACGTATGCAGTTATTATTGAATGCTGCCAATCAGCATGGGGCTGTGAGGTAAGATATCTACTCGTGCAAGATCGACTACCCAATGTCTTAGATACGAGACAGCAGCCGCTTCCCAACCTATTAAAAGCCCTTTTGTTCATTTTTTTATAACCATCTATATCTTTTAGAACCATATCTTTTATAACCATAACTGCAGATGATACCAGCCAAAAAGTTATTGGCTGTATCACTACTAAAGTTTCATTTAAGGGCCATAGTAAGTCCATTGATCTATATGTCATTCCTTCTCTTACCCAGGATTTATATTTGGGTATTGATTTTTTTAAAACGTTCAAACTATTAGATCAAGTCCTATTTACATCTTCTTTAGATTCTATAGAATCAATTTCCACAGATTTCACTTCCAACGAAGATGAATAACTTCAGGATGTGATACAGCTACTTCCGTTGTTTTCTAAAATGGGTTTAGGTCAAACACATGTGTTTGAACACATCATTGATTTTGGCGACGCTGTCCCTATCAAACAAGACACTATCACCTGCAATAGAGAAAGTGATGGGAGATGAGCTGGATCGTATGCTGGCGCTGGGTGTCGTCGAAGAAAGTTATAGTCCTTGGAGTTCGCCAGTGGTCCTGGTACACAAACCTGGCAAAAATTGTTTATGTTTAGACTCCCGTAAGGGTAATATCGTCACCAAGAAAGATGCATATCCCCTTCTACAAATAGATGGAATTCTAAGTAGCCTACCTCAAGCCAACTTCATCTCCAGCTTGGATTTGAAAGATTCCTTCTGGCAGATATGTCTAGAAAAATCGTCTAGAGAGTAAACTGTGTTGTGTTCGCCGTACCTGGTCGGCCATTGTACCAGTTCGTAAGAATGCCCTTCGGACTATGCAATACACCTCAGACCATGACGAAATTAATGGATCAAGGTATCCCTCCCCATTTAAGGTCCTGTGTCTTTGTATATTTAGACAATCTTCTGATCGTAACTGACACCTTTTTAAACCATATCGATGTATTGAAAGAAGTCACCAAGTGTCTAAAACATGCTAACTTGACGATCAATGTTGAGAAGAGTTATTTCTTAATCCCGGAAGTGAAATACTTGGAATACGTAGTAGGTAGAGCTGTATTAAAAATCGATGAAGATAAAACTGCCGCAATTGCTGAGATTCCCGTGCCAACCACGGTGAAACAGATTAGAAGATTTTTAGGCATGGCTTGTTAGGGAAATAAACCGTTGGTTTATTTCTGCGTTCGCCTCACAAATGGCTGCAATTTCGGATTTTGTAATGTAGTCTGGAGTATGACAGTGTGGTGCCGTAGAGTTTTTTTTATATAGTACCTGTTTTCTCATAATTCACAATTTTGCTTGCCACACGTAGTTCATAATAGTTTCTCATTTGTCCACAATCTATAGTTTTATTTTCCTATAGTTTCCGTTACACATAGTTTTTTTTTTTATAACAACACCATTAACCATAATATTTTATTTTGCTACCCCCTAATATTAAGTTTCCATTCGCATTACTTTGCCATACTGCTTGAATTTGAATTCTCTAAACACTAACCGTAATTAAACAACGAAGTTTTCAAACCTCAAACGGCTGTGCATATTTGTCCAATCGTCGCAATAATCTGAAATTATATCTTGCCATCAGCACTGAAATGGTCTGCGAAACGTTACTATTTTTATATTGTTGTTCTTATCAATTCTTATAGATTCTACTGTAAAACATTTAAGTCTACTATTTTTGGTAATACGTAATTTTCATAAAGTCGGTTGTTTATTTTCTTTAATCCGTGCTCAGGTTATGTAATTATTTGATTCATTCAAATGTTTTTTTTTACAAATAATTTCTTTCATTATCCAAACAAAAAATAATTTCCCATTTACAGATTAGCAATACGTATTTTCTTACTGGGTGTAATCCATCCTTTTTTCTAAATTCCGAAAAGTTTTATTACCATGTTCGGCATTGAATTTTGTTATATATACTAGGTGTAACCTAGCCTTTTCTCTCAGTGATAATATATTTTCATTCCATACGATCGAATTAGTTCATTGGATCTTGTTGGATTTTCTTTTGACGTCTTGTGTGTGTTGACGTTTGGACTTTTGCTGTTTGTTGATATGGCGGACTTACAACCTAAATATTAGCGGAAAAATTTGGATTTCGAGGACAAATTATACAACCAGGCAATTACGATCAACGCCCAAGTAAGATTATGTTTATTTAATCAGTGTTAGGTCAGTGCAACAAAAGCAAAAACCACCTTTTTGATTTGATGGACAATTCTTGAACGTCAATAAACCACGGGAAACGATATATTTTCTCCAACCTAATTTTTTACATATAGTGTGGTGTTTCTTTTTTGTTAAAGGGGAATAATCTCAAGGAAATGGATTGTATATAACAAGTCGGATTTACCGTGAGAATGTGTGAGAAATATATGGGATATTTAGCTTGGGCCGGACGTGAAAAAAAAAACCAGTTGTAGCGCTTTCGTGTTACCGGTTAAATGATACAAGGTCATTGTCGATAAACTTTTTTTTTATATCTTCTTTCTGAGGAAAACCAAGTTTCTTGGGCCGCATGCAAATAGGTGTAAGAAAAGTCTGACCATGGGATGCATATATTAAATCAACTGCAGGATATCTACGGTCGCCTAAAGATAAACAAATCAAAGAAGTAAATATGATCGTGAGTTATTTACCGGATTATAACTATTACTTTCGATAGAATTATAATTAAATTAAAACGTCGTAAGTGACTATAATTGTTTATTTTATATTCTTTTCTGTGATATACTCGTGTGTGACATTATATCTTAATTTATTTAAATATTTAAATGTGATCCTTGGAGTTTGTGTATAAACCGTGTGATAAGACCTTCGCATGTAATTTTTGTTATTACGTTAAAAACGGTTGATAATGTAACAATAAGGTCTGACACCTTAAACCAAGTTGATTGATATCCCGGTGAGACGTGCAAGACTCGGAATAAGTGGTAGTGAAAATCGACCATGAGAATACTAACTGTATTTGTATTCCTCCTTTTTTTCTGCTAAGCCTGATTCAATAGTTTTTTTTTGTTAAGATAGTAAAATACTTAATGAATAAAAAAAAAGGAAAGGAACCAAAAATAAAGAAAAAATATATACATGTTTGTGTTGTTAAGTAATAAAAATAAAAATAACTGTAGTAACTTAAAGTATAACCAAATTAATAAATAATTGAAATTAATTGTTTTTGTACAAGCAAAACGTACATTTTTAATATATTAAAAACTAGATTAATTTTTGTATAGTGTACATTGTTCTGTTAGTAAATTAACGTATAACCGGATTAATAAATAATCAAATTAAATTTATTTTGTACAAGCAAACCGTACATACTTAGTGCATTAAAAGCTAGCATAATTTTCTTGTATAGAGTAAATACTTGTTTTCTTAGTGATATTAAATGCAATGAAATAAAGTAGTAAACTCTGTTGTATTACTATGTTGGTGACCGTAACAGTTTGTTTTGTTCGAATTGATACTATGGTATGAAAAAAGATTGAGACAGAGAGACACCAAAGGTGTTGTTGAGTAACGCGAAGCTGAACTAAGAAAAAAGGAAACCGGGGCGTGTGTAGTGTATCGGAGTTTACACGAATAGTCATACAATTACGAACGTGGATCAACCACTTGCTGCAGGGCCGAGGTGTAACACTTTGTGGAATTGTGGAATACTATGAAAAACTAAAGTAAGAGGACAACGGCGGAGATGAGATCTGGACAAACCAATGGTGAGTGGCAGTTTATTTTTATGTTTAATTAGAGGTATGCCTGGGTATGGGAGTGTGTATGTATGCGTGGGAATTTGTGAGGGGTTCATGGAATGCATGTGTAATTAGTCAATATCTATATTATTTTTCATTTACAAGTTAAACGAAGGTCAAAGTGGTAAATTGACCTTTCACATGAAGGACAAGCCGACAATCCGTACACTGATTTTGTTAAAAAAAAAAAAACTAAATAATTTCAATGAACAGTATGGTCTTCAGCGCAGATGTAACAGTTGGATTCTGCGGTCTTGGCTATGATTACTTGTTGTTGGTTTTGAACATTTGTTTTTTTTTTTTGGAGTGTCTTAATTGTGATTCTGTGACCAGTGTCATTAAAGACCGTACAACGATCCTACAAATATTTTGGAGATCCTTCTAATGACGGTGGTTATATCAATGGAATTGTCGTAGCATGTCATAATTGTTTTGTTTTAATAGTTTAAATGCCTAGTGAAATATCATATAAAGGTTTATTAGGATTTATATCAACATAATATGGTAGCTTGCGACAAAAATCAAGCTAATGTTTGGAAAATTTCTGAAGTTATTGGTAATTTTGTGCATGAAAATATTTAACCGCCATATTAATGAATATCAGTCTTCCAGTGTATTTTATTTTCTAATAACTTATGTACAGGTACTTCTAAATTATATCATATATTGGTTTTTATTATGCCTTCACAATAATGTTGTGAAACAGAATGAGTAGGTTTATGCTTAAAGCTTACATACAATCAGTGCCGATATAATAGCCTGGACCGTGGAACGTTGATAAAAACAAAAGGAGATGAACTCTTCCAGACGTCTTTTGTTGTAAGCCACTATCAGGATATATTTTGTTGGATAAGTTGGATAGAACCTAAAATTAAAATGGAGTTGAATTCATTCAAAGAATTACCTAAATGATTCATGATTATTATTATTTTTTTTTGTACAAGAATTTCAATAAACAAAGAAAAAAAAAAAATATGTAACGATGAGTTGCGGTGCCTAAGATGGCTGTTGTGGATAATCTTATAAGTTTGCAACTTCACTATCTCGATGATAATTATGAAGGATAACCCTTTTATTAGAGTAATTAGAAAAAGTATAGATATTGGATTGTGTCAAGAAGGAATGGTTGTGGGCACAGTTGTAAATATGAATGATAGTGTGCAAGTGGGAGAGGGTGAGAGCGTGTGAGAGGGGTGAGAGTGGGAGAGTATGTGAGTTGATGTGGGGGTGGGACGTGCTGATCGTGGTTCTTTCGCAAACGGGGTCGCCAGAGTCTCCATTTCCACTTGTATTTCTTTCCATTTCTGAAAATTTTCGTAAATAGCGTACATTTCTGTATTTGTGCTGAAGTCGCAGGGTTTCTTTAATCGTTCCCATGGACTGCAGCTAGCTTGGGGCAAGAAAATAAATCTCGCGAGGTACGCTTCCTGCTATGCCATTTTCATTGGTTCGCCAATGAGAAAGCTCTTCATTACAATTTGTTAAAAAATCTAATAATAAATTAGTGTGGAACCTCCAAAGCTGATGTGACCTTTAACTCGTTAAAGAAAGCATTGACCTCGGCACCAGTTTTGGTGAAGCCGAACTATTCCGAGCCGTTTATCCTACAATGCGACGCGAGTAATGATGGTGTGGGCAGTGTACTAGTACAAATGGACAAAGAGGGTATTGAACATCCTTTAGCCTATATGTCAAAGAAACTGAACTAAGCTCAACGAAATTACTGTCAGGTCTTCTGGCACGATGGAGCTTGAAGCTACAAGGATTCACATATGAGATTGAGCATCGGCGTTGAAAGCTAAATGTGGTTCCCGACCGAGAAAAAAATTGATAATTTTAATCTTGATTTAAAATTCCCTGCTTTCAACAGTGACAATTGCCTTAAATTGGTAAAGATAGTCACTGACTACAATGGTTCTCTGCCCGACTTACGCACGTCCGATAGACTTATGCATAAAAAACATAATTTCTTCCCGAGAGATGTGACACCGGAAGGTGAAACTTGGAAGTTGTGGCTTTCCGAGGAGTTAACGACCAAGTTGATTTCCCAGGCCTATGATCCTCCAACCTCTGCACATGGTGGCGTTGCAAAAACTCTATATAGTACGTCGATTCTATGTTTGGCCCAGGATGGCCATAAAAACTAAATCCTATGTTTCTCAATGTCACGTCTGTAAGACTGTCCACGCTCCTAGCACCATGCTTCGTACTCATATGGTGACGTCACTCAAATTTGAAAGACTCGGCCAACGATTATATATTGATATAATTGGTGCTTACCCCCGAACTAAGTCCGGACATATAGCAATTTTGATTGTCTTAGAACATCTCACTAAGTTTATGCTTTTTTTTCCTTTACGGAAACTCAACGCCGAGCCTATCTGTAAACTGCTAGAAACCAATGTATCCCATTTTTTGGTTGTCCCGAAACAATTGTCTCAGACAATGGGTTGTAGTTTAAATCTAAATTGTTTAAAACCTTCCTTTCAAGATATAGGGCTCACCGCACCTTTACAGCTTTATAGTCCCCACAAGCTAACGCATCCGAGCGAGTGAACAGAAGTGTCATCGCTGAACTACGTGCATACCTGACCGAAGACCATACTCAGTAGGACGTGCATTCTAGCGAAATTGCTTGTGCTCTTCGATGTTCTGTACATCAAACTTTAGGTTGTTCTCCCTATTATACCTCCTTTAGGCCACCCATGATCACTCATGGTGGGTCCTACTCCATACTCCGACGCTTGAGTTGTCTGAACGAGAGTGGAGACACCCTTGATCGTTCAGAATGATTATCAAAAATTTTCACCTGAATTAAAGAGCTGACTGCTGAAGCCTTTGTGCAAAACCCAGCTCGCTACAATTTGCGTGCCCGGAAACGCGTTTTTGTCTCTGGTGACATCGTCTTCAGTCGAATCTTCGTTTTGAATGACACAGGAAACCAGCTAAGTGCAAAATTATCCCCCAAATTTGTTAAAGCCAAAGTTATCCTGCTGGTTAGAAACGCCTCATACGAACTGGAGGACCTTATTTCAGGACAACCGGAAATATACTATTCCAAAGACGTGCGTCAATATATATCATCTTTCCTCTAGTTCTCATTGACTTCCTAAATTCCGAAAAATCCTTCTTTTTTATATATTGGTTTTCTTATCTTCATTCAGTCCTGTAGCCAAATTCTGTAACCGTGAAGCGGTGAAGTGTTAAAAATGCTTCGTTTCTTTTCATTAAAAAACTTATCACTTCACCGATTCACAGTTACAGAATTTGGCTGCTGGACCTTAATTTTTTTTGTCTGGCCCGGCTAGCTCAGTCGGTATAGCCTGAGGGTCTATATCGGGGTTTGGGTTCAAGCTCTACTCCCATTTCTCTTCTTGATTTTATTTAAGATTCTCAGGACGAATGGAGCCAGATGGACTTCCTCCTTTCGTCCTGTCCTGTAATAGGTGAGATACTAAAGACTTCTTCGTAAATAGTAAAATATTTTTAACCCATCTGTTTATGAAAAAACAAAGAAAATTGCAACAAACATTCCTATGTGCACCTGACCCTTTGCGGGAAATTCCTTAGTATAGTTTTTAACCTATTTATAAAAACACGAATCAAACAAAAAAACTGTAGAATAAACGATTTAAATTATAAAATAAAATTTATGCTGACCTGGGAATTTTCTTTTGACTCGTGCCATAGGATTTCTTTTGAATTTTGATGGACATAAGCTAGTTCGTTTTGGAAATTCTTGTGGAGTTGGTTGAGTTGTTTTGATTTGAAGTTAGACAGTTGGTAATGGAGTTGAACTGTCGGGGTTTTTTTGAGTTAAAAAGTTGATGAGGATTATGGAAGAATTGAATGTTTTATTTATTTTTACACAAACAAAAGGTCAAGTTTACAGTCATAAAAAAATTAATATAATTTATTGTTGCCAATAACTGGATACAATTGGTGTAAGTTTTAGATTTTTGTGGATTATAAATTATATTTTAATGTAAACATTTACTTAAAGTGATGTAAATAATGAGAAAATAAATAAAGAAAAAAAAGTGTTTCCAGCACAGGAGAATTTTCGTGTGAAAATGAGCTCACTTTTTTGGTTTGAAATCAAAATCAAACGTAAAAATAAACATTGTGACTCCAAAAAATTACAGCGTATTAGGGACATATACTTATTATATTAGTGATGAATAAATAATTAATTTCAAAATTTTAATCTTCTTAAAAGTAATAAAACTAAATAATCTTCTTATCTTAAACAACTCTATGTTACAAACAAACATTTGCATGGCAATTTAACAATGACATCAGATTAAATCATAATAGATCATCATCACATCACATCACTTCAAATACGGTAATTAATTCAATTATTTTAATTCTTTTTATTTTTCTTACAAAATTTTAGAATTACAAAAAAATTTTTTTGAGTCGTTTGCTTTATTGTCATTTTAAGATTATTAAAAAAAATAGTTTATGTTTATACGTGATTGTTCATTAAATTATTGAGTTGTAACAGTTTTTCGTTCTTTTTTATTCATATATCATAGAGGTTGACAAACGCGAAAACGGGAGAATTTTTTAATCCAACCCAAATTTTTTATTATTTTATGTTAATTAATTTTCTTATGTTAAAATAAATATTATATTTGAATTCATAAGAATTACTACAGTTTTTTTTTTGTTTTCTGTTATTTATTTTGTTAAGTTAATATGGTAATTTAGAGGAATTATTTTTAATTGAATTGAACGATTGTTGATGGTATTATGAGAATTAAGTTGAACATTTTTTGGTTATTTTTAGATGACAATGGTAATGAATTGGTAATAGAAATCTAGGAAATAAAGTTGAATGGTTAGTTTTTAAATAAATTGTTTATTTGGGTATGAAATGATTCTGTTAGTAACATGAAATACTATAACAATACAATTATTAATAATAGTAATATTTCTTGTTACACGAGCTATGACGCATAGATGGATTGTTGATGTCAAAGAAGATAGCCAAGATACGAAAAATTTAGCTTTTTAGAATGTGCACTCAAAAATGTTTAAGGTTTACATTCAATATTTCAATATTCAATCAATAAATAAGTGTTTTAGGAGCGGGCTCAAAAAAATGTATAACTGATCCCAAAGTAGCATTCCATTCTCTCACTACAAGCATTTGTACTGCCAGCGGACAGAAGCAAAAAGTTATTGGTTACATATCAACGTCTGTTCGCTACCAGCATAAATCAAAAACAAACTTTATTTGAACTCATTTCCTAAATTATTCTAAATTTCTAAATTAAAATTCGTCTCTTCCATATCACATATATTTCATTTATTGGATTAGCTACCTGTAAAACCCAAGCGAAAGAAAGAACGCTTCATCAGGTTTTCTTTAGAGAATGAGAAAACCTTGAAATACTGGATTCTCTCTCTCTCTCTGGCGTTTACATTCCATGGAAGGATTTTGCCGTCTGAGCAATAAGCTTCCAGTCATCTCGTTCCATGACCAGTTGACTCTAGCTTAGACATCCTATATCACGAATGTCTTGAATGATGTCCTCACGTCAGCGTTGTCTAGGTCGGAACACGAACGAACACCAGCTGGTTGTTGTTGGGACTCTTTTTTACTTAGTCCTTGTACAGTTTCCGAGGTCGTTCTTGTGATGAATCCGCGATATTCCAAGGACAGTGTACAGAGTTCATAACAAAAAAAATTTTTTACGGAAATAGGAGGTTCTCTTCGCCCAACCCAAATTTTCGTGAAACGGTTCGTTCTGCATCTTAAGGTCACCAGAAACAACCTTTTAACACGTTTATATAGCGAGCCGCTTGATCCAAGACAGACGCTCGCTCCAAGCCGCCCATAACACTGAGAACAGACGCTTATTACACGTTTATATAGCGAGCCGCTTGATCCAAGACAGACGCCCGCTCCAAGCCGCCTCTAACATGGAGAACAGACGCTTGAGTTGCATTGGTTTTATGGCGCCAATGACTCGACATGGTGCAGAATCATTGAGTATAAGCAGTATTTACTCTGCCCTCTCAACTACACCAACCTAATTCTGTTAGCGTTACCCAGGTAGCACTGCGTGGACGTAGAATTTCGGATTCTCGCTACCTGTACATACATACTGGTTCATATGTTATATTTTCTTACCTTCAATTTTGCGAAATCAGTGGAATATTATTACATTTACCGGAAAGTAGTATATTTTGCTTGCGTTTTATAAAACGTGGAAAGACATTTTCTGTGATACCAAACGTGTGGTGGTGATGATATGATTGGCTAGATAATCATCACATAATTTTCTTGAGTAATTAGATGGACGGTTCAAAAATTTTTATCGGGGTTTCTAGGACAGAATTCTGAAGTAGATGGATGTTCTGCTTGAATGGTTAGTTAAAAGTTAAGTTAAGTTTTGGTTTGTGTGATGTTAATTTGTTGTGTTAGTTCGATTATCCCACACAATTAATTTATAATTTATTGAAAGTTAATGAAACGCAGGAAAACGGTGTACAAAAATGATTTTTTGTCTATTAATATAAATATTAATATATCAAATGCACTAATAATATTGGTTTGTTAATTAATATAGAGAAATTAAATTAATGTGCAAAAAAAAGGAAAAATAATAGTTAGCAGTTTCTAACAGTTTCTAATTAAATACAGTTACATTATAAAAAGAAAAGTTTGGTTCTTAGGTATAACACAAAGAAATTGGAAAACTAAAAATCTGATCAGTGGACATTTTCTTTTAAAATCTAAAACAAACAGTTTTTACATAATCAGACATACATTCCGTACTATCATACAATTTAAGATTCGTTTCATAAATAACATCTATCTATTTATGACGTTCCACTGTAATGCATAATTTTTTTATTATTTTAAAACATTTTAGATAAGATCCGTATATTTCGATGAGTAATCAATTGTTTTTATTTTTATTTTTCGTTTTTCAATGTGAACCAAATATTCTTTGTTTTTTAAATATTTTTTGTTTCTGTATATATATATATATATATATTTAAACTATTTTGTAAGATTTTTATTGTTAAGTATTTATGAAAAATAATTATGATACACTTGAAAATGTCACAATTGGCGAAATATCGTGATTAATTTAAAAATAAAAAATTGAATAAAAATTAATATTTAAATAAAACCAGGCTGAGAAAAGGTGCAATTGAATTTTTAATTTAAAAATCAAAGAAATTTTTTGTTTTGTTGAACAGATTTTAAAATAAAGAACGTTGGTTCTGTGCAGGGGTTTGTGTTGAATCATTGATAGGGCGCTTTGTTTTATATTGTGATAAATGAAGAATGATCGCAATAGTGATAATTGGTAAAATTTTGAAGGACCTTATATTTTTTTAATTTGATAGTAGGGACGGTTCATTTGAATAATTTTTCTCTGGCTGTTTCATTTATTTTTTTTCACACGGCGGATTTTCAATGTATGGGTTAATTTTTGTTGTTTGCTGGAATAAGAAAACCAAAACGAGGGAGATGAATGGAAACCACTATATACCAATAATATTATATTTTTTTGACACAAATTTTAATACAAAGTATCATTAGATATAAATAATAGTGTTATTTTATTTGATTTGAAAATCAAAATAAAAAATTTGAAGATAAGTTTGTAATTGATTGTACAGAATTTTTTTTGTACAGAAAATGAACAAATTTCAAACGATGAATTTGTTTGGAAACCGATCCATTTTATGATCAATTAAGGAATTTATAAAATAAAAAATTGGACGATGTTGAAGAAGTTAAATAATTTAGTACATCTTACAATAAAAATAAATCTAAAATAATCATGATTTAATCGATCATTCGGATTTCTTTGATTCGGTTTGGATTTTGGATGCTTTGGATGGTTTTTGAACTTGAGAAACAACAGGAAATCGAAGTGAAGCCAATGCGAACGTTTTTTTAGATTTCGCTTATGTGTATCAAAACGATGGTGGTAATTTAGCAACAATCGAACAGTTATTTTAATGTACAATTGAGCAGAAAGTGAATAAGGAATTTGTTGTTTAGTGAGGGTTTTTGAAGGATTATACGGATCGTTTGTTAAAAAATGTTGTGATAAATTGTCATCAATCCTGTTGCTACTAAACGGGCTATCTGATTGTTTTATTTGACAAGAGGATCGAATGTACTATAATCAACATCTTAAGTTAAGTATTTTTTCTATTATTTTTATGCTTATTGAGGTTTTGGTTTTAAAATGATAAATTAAATTAAATTGAATTGGTGATTTTCCAGGGCCAGAGACCATGTGTTAAATTTTTTACGTATTTGTAATCACGGTATAAACAGAAAACTATTTTTTAGAAAGAAAAGTTTATTTTGTTTTATTGAAAATCAATTTGATGAAAATATCTGCACCTGCCAGAGTTACCTCTTCACCGACAAGAATCAGCATCTAAGGTATGTTAGTCATTCTTATAGCTTTAGTAAGTTCCATATTAGTTAAGTTCTTTTAATATATATTTAAATTATAATGGCGTGAGAAAGGGTTCGACAGCCGCCTGGATTTCTTACCCATTTCCCTTTGCATGTTTATGTGAAATGAATTGCGTTCCCATTTTTTGTAATGTCATGACAAAAGTCATTTTTGTCGTTTGTTTAATTTTAGGCAGTCCCCTACATCAATATGCATGTAGCTAAACCCCACCCAAATCTGAGTTAAAGTTGGATGCCTGGTGCTACACTTCAACGCATCCCAATAATCATGATATTTGGTCTGGGTCAATTAAGTAGCGTAGAGTTTTCAATGTCCCCTTTCTGTTTAATTTTTTGGACAATCTCTTGTATTCCGATGATTCGGAGGCTAGCTAATTCACCCAGCATCTTTAACCCCAGCCTGCTATTTATAATAAATTATAAAAAATTCTGAACATCTTTTGATCCCTACCGAACTTTAGCTTGGGAGAAAAATCTATGACTACTTTGATCAATATCAACTTTTGCATAACCTATGAGTTATTACATTTTATTGTCTGGATATGGTTATTTGGCTTTACATAAAATTCATATTCCAAAAATCTCATTAATGGCTACGTTTGAATAACTTACAATGTTGTTGGAAAATTGGAAAATAAACAAAACAAATAAATAAAAAAAAGCTTTGGTAATAGTTATTAATATAAAAAAAGTAAAAGTGTTTTTTACTTTTTTATTAGCTTCGAAACAGGGTGGCTCGAAATTTATTAAGAAATTTAGAGGCAATGAAAGTAAAAAGTTTGGTTGCTCTCGAACGGATTATCCGATTTTAACCGACTTTTATTGGTTTGAAGGGTACGAAGTAAGACTTTATAAAAATATTATACTGATAAAAACTCATATTTTTATATGATGTTTTTTAATTTTAGTTTTTTAAACATGGCGATATTATAATAAGGAATATTGAACGTGGAATATTGTCCATTTGACGTTGCTTTTGTTTAACTAGTCCAGGCTTAATTTACAAAATTAACGGTACTTCTTGGCATTTATCAGAGATTGACATAATCGAAAGTTTTGTCCATTGGACTCTGACAATTTCCGTCTTTTCGTTTGTCAGCTGAAACTATTTTGACCTTTAGATATTGGCATCAATATAAGGTTCGTGTCCAAGTAGATCGGTTCGTGTCCTAATGCTTTACTCTTTTTAAACAAACAATTTGTGTTTATCTAAACCAAAGGTTTC
This sequence comes from Diogma glabrata, assembly GCA_963693315.1. Classification (NCBI taxonomy): domain Eukaryota; kingdom Metazoa; phylum Arthropoda; class Insecta; order Diptera; family Cylindrotomidae; genus Diogma; species Diogma glabrata. The sequence goes on from CAVNZG010001834.1 coordinate 28,848, forward strand.
TATGTGTTGTTGTGACTCATATTGATAAATAGATTATGTTCTATATTTATTCCATTATATAACCTTTAAGTATTTCTGTAGGTAACACAATTTTCGTTATTTTGCTTAAGCTTAAAGTGATAATAACAATAATTGATTTTGTCTTGCCTATAATAATCATTGACACAGTTACAGTTAGTAAAATAAAAATTCCATACAGTTACCTATTACAGATTATAGGGTTTCGAGAGAAAAATAATCAATAGATCTAACAGTCTCTAACATTTACTTCTAAAAAAATATTTTAGCATTAACTATTTCCCTTTCTCCTAAATTTTCGCGAAGCAGACAATTTTTCTGTCTGATAATACAATAAAATAGAAAAGTCAGTTTTCAATCTCTTTTCCCTTTTCATAAATATGCAAAGTATTTTCTTTTGTATAGCATGCGCAAAGAAAAGTATTTTCTCTTTGAGGGAAAAGTACTCATTTCTGGGTTTTGTTGATATTCTTCTAGAAACTCATTTTCGTTTCTCATTTTTCTTTGTTATTATTTTAGTATTTTATAGGGTGATAAGTAGTGGATACAGTTAAATTTTGCCTTACTATTTGCAATGTCTTTTTCAATTGTCTAAAAACTTGAAATTTTGTTTTTTTTGTACTGGATGGTTTTATGACCGGGTAAATGAAATATAACCCGAATCTTAAAAAAAGAAGTGTACTAGATTCCACCCTGTTATAGGAAAACACATCCAAATGAGAATAAAAACAATATCAAAAACAACAAAATATCAAACATTTTCAGTTTTCAAAATGTTCTCAGTTAACATTAGTATTCCGAATTGTGTTCGTGGTTAGAAATTGCTTTCTTTCCGATTCTAATTTTTTATTTTATATATTTTTTAAATTCAAAGAAAAAACAAACAAAAATAAAAATAACTACAAATAAAAATTACATAACATTTAATTTAATTAATTTATCTATAATTAAATAATTCAAAATAAAATGTTTTCCCATCATTGTTGTTGTTGTTATAGTTTCAGTTTTAGTAAAAATAAATAAGAAATTTAACTGTCGCAAGATAAAAAATAAGTACAGAAAATAACCTTGCCATAGAATAAAAATTAAAAAAAAGTGAAATAAATACAAGCACAAAATTATTTATAGAATTAATTAAATTACAGAAAAAAAATCCAAAAAAAAAAATATTTAAATGTGATCATAATTATTTCAGTTCAAAGTGGAATGCCTCAGTTAAAAAAATTAAATTATCTTAAAATATAAATAAATTATTTAGATTATTAATTGAAACAATTAAAAATCAAAATGTCATTAATTAAATGTTGTTTTGAGCCTATTGAGTTACCTGAGTTTATGGATAGTGTTGTTAAGAAATGTACAGATCCAGGATGTAAGTAAAAATTTGTATTGGTAAAACAATTATTGGATGAATTAATAAATGTAATAAATAGTATAACGATCAGAGAATAATTCTAATATCTTACAAGAAGGAAAGTTCAAGGTCCTTTAATGTGCTAGTTATTTGTTATATTTGAATTTTGCATTTTATAATTTATTTTAATTTTAACCCATATGAGTTATAATTATATGACCTTAGTTATGAGACGGAAAATCAAAATGATAAAAAAAATTATATATATATATATATATTAGACATGACCTAACTTTTGAAGTTGTTATTTTTATCCCTCCCACCGACTTATTATGTTCCTTTTGACTTTAAAATGAAGTGTATGCAGTTTTACTGAAATCGGAAAATAATTACCCACCGCGCAGTGGCGTCGAAGATAAGAAAAGTAGCAGAATAATAGGATTTTTTATGTTTATCAGATATCATCATCTTAAAATATAATATATCTCATAATTTTGATTTTTTATTAAAAGCTAATTACTTTACGATTCCAACGAGCCTAAGTATGTAGAAATCGATCTTAGGAAAGCGTTTTTATCGAATTTCTTCTTCTTAAATCCAAAAAAAAAAATTTCTGCGAAAATTCAGAAACAATAAATTTTTATGTTAGATTTAGACTTTGTTTGAGTAACACAAATTTTTATTTTTGGATACATTGCTAGCAGAATTAACTGGACATGGTAAATTAGATCGTTTGCCAACCATAGTAACATTTAGTAATATTGAGAAGTTATTAACGGTTCCATAATCCGAAGAAGGGAGCGGCTTATCGATTGCGAATGCGATATATGAATGCCTTGAAGAATGGGATCTTACTGATAAAGTCGAAGCCATGTGTTACGACATGACATCAAGTAACGCTGGACCAGAAAAAAGTGGAAAAAAAGATTGGCCACAACTTGATTCGATTCCCATGTCGTCATCACATACAGGAGATTAAACTACGGGCTGTTTATGATCTCAAATTTGGAAAGACCACAGCACCCGATGTTTATCTTTTCAACAAATTTCAGAAGGCATGGGACAATGGTAAAATTAATCCAACAATGTTCAAAAGTGGAATATCGGACAAAAAACTGGGAAACAAAATTCCAAAACACTCGTGAGAAGCTCTAGTAATTTTTTGTCATGAAGAATTGGAAAAATCACACCTACGCAGCGAATATAAAGATTTTTTGGAAGTTACATTGAATTTTCTTGGCGAAACCATTGAGAATTACAAATTCAAACGCCCAGGTCCGAGAAGTCACGCCATTTGCATTTTTTCGAGACGTTTGCATTTTTCTGATTATGTTGTATGTAAAAATTTGGTTCAAATGCATAGATGGAACAGCAGTCGCAAATCAGGATTTGGATTTCATCAAATTGGCCATCGCTTTTAAAAAAAATTGACCAAAGAGTTTCAGAAGAAATGTTGAGCAAAATTTGTTATCATCTTCACTATTTAACGGAGGCAAATATTGGCTTGGCTTTTTTCGACCCAGAGATTTTGTTTGATGAAAAACGAAAAATGGTTCAAAATCTTGAGATCCCAGCACGAGACATCCCCATCGCAAACTCGCAAAAAAGATTTTTACGCAGTCAAACATATGCAACTTTTTGCTAATAAGAACATTAGTGATTTTGTCACAGAAAAAACTCAGAGTTTTTTTAATCGATTTAGAATTTGTATTGATTTTTTGCTGCATGACCCATCGGAATGAGGATTTCGTCAAAGCCACGTTGTTTTGCCAAAGCTTGCATGTTGTTAATGATACCGCCAAACTCGGTGTTAAGTTGATGACACGGAATACAACAACATTCTAACTAAAGACGAGGAAGGTACACAATACACCATTCAGGTGGTCGAAAACTACAGATGCAAATAAATAAATCTAATTTAATTTATTGATGTCTTTTGGAAAAATGTTGCTTTTGAATGAAAAATTATTATAAATATTATTATAAATATTAATTTTTTTCTTTGAAAAAAGATTATTATGATTAGTGAATTTTCGTATATGTAAGAAGAAAAATTAAGATAAATCGCTTTTCTAAGATCGATTTCTACATACTTAGGCTCGTTAGAATCGTTAATTAATTAGCTTTTAATAAAAAAATCAAAATTATGAGATATGATGATTATATTATGTTTTAAAATAAAAAATCCTATTATTCTGCTAATTTTCTTATCTTCGACGCCACTGCGCGGTAGGTAATTATTTTCCGATTTCAATAAAACTGGATATAGTTCATATTCGAGTCAAATGGAACATAATTAGCCGGTGGGAGCGAAGAAAAAGATGGTTTGAAAATTGTTCATACATATCTGGTCATGCCTAATATATATATATATATATATATATATATATATATATATATATATATATATATATATATATATATATATATATATATATATATATATATATATATATATATATATATATATATATATATATATATATATATATATATATATATATATATATATATATATATATATATATATGTATATATATATATATATATATATATATATATATATATATATATATATATATATATATATATATATATATATATATATATATATATATATATATATATATATATATATATATATATATATATATATATATATATATATATATATATATATATATATATATATATATATATATATATATATATATATATTAGGGTGTCCCAAGACATAGAGCAAAAAAATTTTTTTGCAAAATTTTATACGCATACCCGCTAAATTTTTTCCAATTAACCTTAAAAACTTAAATAAAAAGTTTTACTGCGATTGGATGACGATAACCCGTGCCGACTTGAAGTTAATACTTTAACTTTAACATACGAGCTTTTACTGCGATTACTGTGCAATTATTTGAGAAATTATTTTACTCTCATTAAATAAAACGCCAATGAATTAGAAAAAGATAATACTTCGGTCTGAAAGTCCTAAGTATTACATTCTCGAGCCAAAAATGAAATTCTTACCCCATTTATCGACGTTTTAGGACCTACTGATTCTAAAAAAAACTGTATGTCTGTCTGCCGTCACAACCGACGAAATCTAGAAAACCACTGGAAGGGATCTCAAAAATTTTTGTTTCTAAAAATAGGATTACTCAATTGTAACAGCCAAAATGACGATGTGTTCGATAACTGTACGGGAAGTGTGTCAAAAAAAATCGTCAAGTATGTCAAAACAAGGAAATATGCCTATTTTTTGCTTAAAAACGTTCATTTTAAGTGATTGCGAATAGGAACATTGAATTTGAAGAAATTTTGATGGTCGGTATTGGTATGTGAAACCAAAATCTAGATTATTGCGTTATAAGTTTGTCAAAAAAATGTTGTCAAGTGTGTCAAAAGAATGATTTTCATTTTACTTAATTTTTTGGAACAATATGAAATTAATTATTTGTTTGACATGAAATGTTATCGAACATGAAATTGGACATGGAAATTTTTGATTTTGTTATAATTTTTGGAATATTTTAAAAATTTTTGAATTTTTGAAAAAAGTTTAAATTTTTGATTTTGTAATAATTTTTGGAATGTTTTTAGAACTTTAAAAAAAAGTTTAAATTTTTTATTTTATTTTAATTTTTAGAATATTTTTTGAATTTTGAAAGAACCATGAATATTTGGTTTTGTAATATTTTCTTGAAACGCTAAATGGAGAGGTTTTTGAGTAGTTTGCTGGGTGTTTCATCTTTTCACTAAGTTATATTAATTTATGATCTGTTATAATTTTCCGGCACTTATTAATATTTCGTGTTAGTTTTGTAATAAATTTCTAAACAGAAATAAAAAAATATTTATACTTTAACAAGGAGTTTTATGTTTGATATACATCGCTGCCCAAAACTAAAAGGACTAATTGTCCTCATAAAAGTTTTTTGCCGAAAACTATATCAAAATCCTTAATCCAGACCGAAGTCTTGATATCTCAGAGCTTGAGATTTCAGTCCCTCCATATTTTAATATTATTTTTAATTACAACAACTATTACTAAGCATATTTTCTTTTCAATGTTTGCTGTTTACAGTCCGGATATAACATCTTGTGCTTTTGTACGCAACATAACGAATATTGCATCAATTGTAATTAAACAATGAAAGTCCTGCATTAATTAGACCGCTCTTTCAGCTGTATCTGAACGATACAGCTGAAATGCTCTAAGCATTGATATCTCCTTTTTAATTATTATTTCTATTATTATTTAATCTACTCTCAATTTATCAATTTTGGAAACAGGCACCATTCCACCTTTTCT
>CAVNZG010001835.1:0-66171 GCA_963693315.1 Diogma glabrata
AAATCAAAATCCACAAGGATTTAATTTTCGCACGCGCCACTTCCGATCCACACAAAATAAAGCACTTGAAAAGTCGTTTTTTGTGTTTTGCGGTTTTAGCTGTAAAACTTTTTTTATTAAAGATATTGATTCGATCAAGGTGGCATTATAAAGCTGAAAGATGGTAGTTTCTAAAACAAAAATAAAAACGTAAGAAACTGTAAGCTGTAAGAAACAAATGGCTATATAATGTTGGCTTCTCTTTAAACGGCTGTACACCCGCGTCAGAAGGAAACAAAAAAACAAGCAAACAAGTTTTTTAAAGATAAAGGTACGAACTGAATATCCTGCTAATTTCAAATTTTTGTCTTTTACCAAACACGTCCAAATTGTAGCCTGAAATATGCAATTTACTGAAATTTCAAAATTTTAAGTAAAGAGTTTTTGCATTACGAGTTGACTGAACGAGTCGATTTTAATTTTTTATACTATAACGATATGTGCACTTTGATATTTGAGAGTATTTAGACTTTTATATTCAACAGTGCAGACACTGGTGTCAATTGAAAATCGCAAGAATTCAATATAATACACGTATTTTCAATACTCTCTCATTAAATCCTTGTGGATTTTGATTTTTTGAACCCTAAAGAACATTTCCAAAAAGTTTGAGTAAAATCTAAAACAGTGCAGCAACAATTTTTCTTTTTTCTCGATGATTTCATATGGAATGACTCTTAAGCCAAAGTTCAACTTCAAGTCGGCACGGGTTAACTTAATTTGATTGATCTAAAATTTCTTGCAGTTCATTTTTATATGTATACACACCGATTTAGGGGGTGAGACCAAAAATATTTTGAAATTGAAAATTAAGGAACACCCTAATGGGGAGTTTTGAATTTTTTCCGTCATTTTTATTTTATTTTAAATTAGTTTGTATTTAATTTATTTAAATTTACATATGATAATAATGTGCCAGTATTTGGCCCAAGAATGGCAACCATTTATTGTCCGAAGTTATCATCCAGTAAAATTATGTTAATGGCCCAGTCGTGGTTGCCAGTACTCGCACATTGCTGCATTACTGGCTGCCAGTAATGGACCATTACTGGACCAGTTGTACAACCTTGTATGGGTTGTTCCAGTTGCTCTCTTTAACATGTATTCGCTATTTTCGGTTAATTGTTCTTGTAATCGATTCCATCGAAAAGGGGAATATACGAAAAATCCATAAAGTTTTTCAACCATATCAAAAAACTTAGTTGCAGCAGTATTGCCAGAAACACTATATTTACCGACTAAATTTAATGAATGAGCAGAGCAAGGGACAAAAATTGCTATTTCATTTGTTTGACGAATCAATCTTTGTAGGCCACCATAAATACCTGCCATATTGTAAGCGTTGTCATATGACTGGCCTCTACAATTATCAATGTTTATTTCGTTTTCAATGTGGAATTTCATAATGATGTCAAAAAGATAATTCGATGTATGACCTTCGATTTCAATAAATGAAATAAATCGTTCACAAATGGTATTACTTTTAACATATCGAACACAAAAAGACAACTGGGGCCCTATTCTTGAACCATTACGAAAATTTTAGGTATCTAAAATTTTCGTAACGCTATTTTCGTAATCGCAATGGAGAAATTATAAATTAGTATTCTTGAAACCATTACGAAAATAGAAAAGTGGTGAATAAAAAACAGTGACATTTCGTAATGAGGTGATTAAATATTTCAAACTATTTTTTTTTTTTTTTTTTTTTAATAAAATGTGTTGTGTAATAGGGTTTAGAATATGTGTCACAACAACACATAAATACCTTTTAAGACCTAGGTCTAGACCTGGGTCCCACAACAACTGGCGTTCTGAGGTGTAGATTAACGCTTTTTTTAAACATCTGTGGGTTGAAGCCACCTGAGACTAAGTGTTCCGGCAAACTATTCCATTTGTACGCAGTTCGGACAAAGAAGTCTCTCTGCGATCTGCCAGTATGACAGCGCGGGATCTTTACCGTTTCACTGGTTGCGGCAGCCGATTGCCGAGTGGAACGGGGGTAAGAATAAGTCTGAGGCATGATGCCGCTGATTTCATCTGAGCACTGCTGATGACGATATTTGTAAAAAACCACGAGGTCAGCAACAGTGCGACGATGTTGTAGGGAATCAAGCTTTGATGTCAAAGTTCGATCACCTACAATTCGTATAGCTCGCTTTTGAACAGAGTCCAAGAGGGCCAAGATGGAAACAGAGGCAGCACCCCAAACTTGACAGCAGTACTCCATACAGGGACGAATATAGGACTTATAAACATGGAGCAATTGGTATGGAGTGAAAAATTTTTTGCATCTATTTAGGAGGCCGAGTTTTTTAGACGCGCTTTTTGCCATCGCCATTACATGATCGTTCCAGAGTAGGTCATTTGAAAACTGCAACACCCAATAAACGAATGTTTTTACATTCACCCATTGGTTCATCACACATACTAAATAAAATATCTTTGGGGAACTCGGTCTTTAATCTGGAAACAATCAACAGCTGTGTTTTGGTGGAGTTGAAATTGACAAGGTTTTGGTCACCCCAGTCGGCGACTTTATTCAGGTCTTTGTTCACGTTTATGGCAGCGTCTCTCCGGGCAGGATTAATTCGTTCGTGCATTTTACCTTTTGAAGGAAGGGGCTCGAACGACTTGTGCAGAGTACTATCATCTGCAAAACTATTTATTGGGTTGCTGGTGATTTTCAACAATTCGTTGATATAAATCAAAAATAGGGTTGGGGACAATACTGAGCCTTGGGGTACACCAGCGTTAATTAGTTTAGACTCAGAAGAATATCCGTCTAAGGAGACCGAAATGTATCGGTCGGATAGAAAATTTTGAATCAGCTTCACAACATTGGGATGAAAACCGTACGCAACGAGCTTGTTGATTAAGTTGGCATGCCAGACTCGATCGAATGCCTTGGAGATGTCTAAAGCGATAACGTATGTTTCACCACCTTTATCAAGTATGCTGTTCCAACAATGCGCTACATAGTTTAATAGATCGGTAGTTGATCTTTTGTTTCGAAAACCGTATTGGCTGTCGGATATTAAATGATTTTCTTCCAGAAATTTTGAAATATGTGTATTAATATAATGCTCATAGACTTTGGATAGGACCGATAGTAAAGCTATTGGCCTATAATTTGAGATATCGGATTTTGGTCCCTTTTTGGGGACGGGCTGGACATTTGCCAACTTCCAGCACGAGGGAAATATACCAGATTTGTAGGATTGGTAGAATATTTTAGTTAAAGTAGGTGCAAGTTCTTTGGAAAAGGTTTTTAAAATAATGGGTGGAATATTGTCCATTCCTGATGCTTTGTTGATGTTTAACCCCTTTAATAGTTTAGCGACTATTTTGGGTTTGAAGTGAAGTTCATTCATATTAACTCCTGAAGACTGGATTTGGGGTATTTCTTTAGGAGTTTCCAAAACAGTGGAGTTCAGAGCAAAGCGTTCAGCGAACAAGTTAGCTTTTCTTGCGGGATCATTGACGATTAAATCACCATCAATAATAGGGGGAATAGAAAATTTTGTACCAGAATTTAAAGAATTAATGGCACTGTAGAAACTCTTGTCAGAAACAGACATAGACGTAAGTTTTGAGGCTTTCGCTCTGTCAATTTCGGACTTTTCGTTTGAGATAATCTGATTAGATATTTTGTTGGCCTTTAGATATTGGGATCGATTAGTGGGAGTTTTGTTATGAATCCAAATATTAAATGATCTACGTTTGTTTCTAAGTGCCGTTTTGGCAGCTTTCGAATACAAGTATTTTTGTTTGGGTTTTACTATGGAGAAAGGGACAAATTTATTGATAGCAAATTGGATGGTTTCTGTAAAGTTTTGAGCAGAAACATTTACATTGTCAGTGTAAAAACAATGACGGTCGAAAGGGAAACCATGGAAAAAATTTTGAAGACCACTCTTATCCATTTTTGAGTAGTGAAATATTTTACGGGGTTTGGGAGCTGTAGTTTTAAGTAAATCAGTTTTGATAACTGATGAGATTAAATAATGATCAGAATTTCCAATACTACCTTTCGCAACATCGACACTCGTAATATCTGGCATTGTGGTAAGATAGAGATCTAGTAGAAAACTATTATCACCGCCATTACGGGGAGTGAAAGTCGGGCTTTTAACAATTTGGAATAGGCCCTGAGACGCGGCAAAAATTTCTGCCAGTTTTCCACTATTGTCAACATCGTCGGTCGATTTGGAGAATTCCAACCATGATTTGTTGTGGACGTTGAAGTCACCGGTAACGATAACTTCACAATTAGGGGACTTTGCTCTAATCTCGTCCATAATTTTTGTCAGTATATTAAAAAAGTTTGGGTTGGTCAGTATATTTTAAAAGTTTGGTTAGTTTTTTATATTAATCAAACGAATACATTTAATTTAAATTTTGAAACAATTAAAATATAATAGATTTGTCTTTAAGTTATTTTAATTAAATATTATAAAAATTTATTATAATATTTCAATCGTTGGGTGTTGAAAACAAGCGTATGAAATGAATAAAATGTTTTGTGTTATTCAAGTGACAACTAGATACAATTAATATGATTTACTAAGTAATAAGAGTATTAAATTAAAGTGGAAAACTATATCTTTGCAGTAACTTTGGTGAATAGTGTACGACTTAGACACTTTAAAAAACATTTTTAATTTTTTCCAAATATTTTCGGTTTCTATGAACCCTTCCTCAGGGAAATATTTATTTCTATTACGAATAGAAATAAACTTCCGAAAGAAAATATTTGGAAAATATTAAAAACGTTTTTTAAAATGTCTAAGTCTTACACGATTCATCAAAGTTATTGAAATAACACTTTAAGTAGTTCATAAACAATCTTCATCTTTGCAGTGATAAGTTGTTTAATTCCTATTGAACTTGCATATAATTATTATTAGTGGGAATAAGAAAAATGTAGTGATACAAAAACAATATCAGTAAACCTCTTAATCATATTGTTACGTTTTTCCAACCTTACTTCGAATTGCCCTTACTCTCAATTCGATGAACGTAATTTCCAATCTCTTTCTGAGTTCGACCACTGATTAGTAAGCACAAACACCAGGTTTTATTAAGTATTCAACACCTTAACTGTCCCACAACAACAGGAAACAATACAGCAAACAATATTCCTAACTAAAATATTCTTTAACAGCTTCAGAAACTCCAACGGTTGATTGTAGAAATTTCTACACATAATATACAAAATATTTCTATTCAATAACACTTATAGCTTTATTTACAAAAACTAATTTTAAATATCACTTTTATAATTTTAACTTCACCGTCACACGTTTAGAATAAAACTAAATTACTATTTTACAACAGGCAGTTGCTTATATACTACTCCGCTTAATTCTAGACAATTCGAGGTCACTTTCTAGAAACCTTGAGAAAATAGTAGAATATTCGATTACTTTACGATTACTGAAGACATTCAAGCTATCGGGTGTGTCGTAAAGCTAATGATCCACTCCGAAATCTCGCCTAAATTCCGACAGGATTTCGCAGATATGAACAAATCCCTTTTAAATATTTTAACTGAACTCAATGCATAGAAAAACGTAATTGAAGATCAAAAATAAATAATTGAAACATTAAGCAAAGAAGTGTTGCCCTCAAAACTAATAAGATTTCGCTTAAATCGTTCAATACTCAAAAAAGCCAAAATCAGAATAAGATTGTTAATGATCTATTGACGATGGTACAATAGTACTTGTGTTCGGCGATTTTAACTGACCGTATATATCTTGGCAAATGAACACTAATAGCCTTCTTCCTATTAATAATCTCTCTGCTCTTGAGTATCATTTTGTAGATTCCTTAGCATCCTTAGATTTGAATCAAATTAACGGCTTATTTAATTCTCGTGTTCGGTTACTGGATTTAGTTTTTGTATCCGGGAATTTCTTTGAATCATTGTATAATTTAGTAGAATGTCATGAATGTTTGGTTAAAAACGATGAATATCATAAGTCAATTCGTCTAACAATTGATCTTGGTAATATTGAATTTGTAAGTAATGTTAAGAGTTCGTATTTAAATTTTAATAGAGGTGACTACATTAATTTCCACAATTATCCACAATTTTGTCAGATTAACAGTTTAAATTTTTATATCTATCCTATTCTTACACATGAAAAATAAAAAACTGAAAATTTTTTCATGTAAATTTTATTACGAAAATGAATTAAGGAACGAGAAAACCATTACCAAATTTTAGTAACATTTCATTGCGAGAATTTTCGTAATATGTTTTCAAGAATACCATTTAAACATTTTCGTAATACTTTGACATTAAATCGATACCCAAAATTTTCGTAATGGTTCAAGAATAGGGCCACTGGTCTGTATGGCTCACATCCTGAGTGGAATCGACACTAAACGAATAATATCGAGACTCTTTAATTTCCGAAACAATGTGATTTTTAACATGTTTTGCCATGATAGAGATGAATTCTTCACAAATTGTGCTTGAAAGATACGATGCTTTTCCTAAAAATATTCCGAATAATAAAAAAAATTCATTTGTCAATGTTACATGAAAAGAGTGTACCTTTTCCTTTATTGCCAAAACGAGAAATATGTTCTTTTAAAAAGGGATCAAATTTAGCCAATAATTCAAGAGATCCAAGAAAGTTTCCATTGTGTTTTGATCCTAAAATTTCATCGTGAGCACGAAAAGCAAGTCCTCGTGATGCAATTTTAGTTGTATTATTAAAAGATTTCTCGAAAGTAAGTTCATTTTTGATACGCATTTTATACGATAAATTATTGGTCATGTGATACTTAGACTCTTCATGCTTCGAAATGTGATGAATTATTCCAATTATTGAATGTTTTTAATGAAAATGATTGCGATTTTCCATTCAAATCACTAAATAAACGGCATATAAAACAAAAAACGGCTTCGGTTGACGGTGAATAGATTAGCCAATCACGTTTAATTTTTGTTGCATTTGTGAGTTTTCTATAAAAATGAAACTCAGTGAATTTTCGACCATATTTTCCAGCATTTTTCATTGCATCTATGTTTTGCACGCAAAGGCACCTAAGAAACTAACTGTATAATACTACTTTATTGTTGAAATGTTTAATGAACTAGTTTATTTTCGATCAAAAGATTACAATGCGAGCGAGCATTGAGCATTGCAAATTTGTGAGAAAATAAAATTCATTAAACACGAAAGCAATACGACGTTTTATTCTTCCGACAGAGAAGCATGTTTTAATTTAAAAATAAAATTCATTGATAAAATAAATAAAACGAATAAAGAGGACATCTTTATAGTAAATGAGGACGGAGGACCTTCTTGCTCCAAAGGAGACGGTCCTACCGAAACGAGGACACAAAATAATCTATTGACTGATCACTATACAAAACTGATCGATCAAATTATGCATTAAGTGAAACTCGACCATAACATTGAGTTAATTGAAAATACAACAGGTGAAAAACAGCATATGACAGCCTATGTTATGAAACATATACAGCTAACAAAAAATCATGTAAAACCCCGTCTTTATTGAAATGCAACTAATCGTCCAAACTTCAAAGGAATCGATCCAGTACTTAAGGAGATTACCTATTTTGAACAAACGAACATTTACATTTTTATTTATATAGAAGAAGATAGAAGATAGAAGAAGATAGATAGAAGAATATTTATTGAAATTCTATTAAAAGTTTATTGCAACACTAATCTTTATAAAATTGTTTGTATATTTTTTTACTCAAAATAATAATTAAAAGTATTCTTTTTACTAATTGAAATAAAATAAATCTGACTAAAGTCTAATTTAAATATTTTGTTTATATTTATTTCAATAACTTTTCTAAAAAAAGTGTTTTAGCTATTCTATTTTCTAGAGAGTATCGGTATTACACCGGTAACGTGAGAAACTTTGTCAGTATTGGCAAAACGGAAATTTTGGAAGCGCTACTCCCGATGTAAATATGTTATTGATTACTTTCATTTTGAAAAGTTATCGTTCAGCTGGGAACGGTAACGGTAACAGTATTGACATCGAGCCTAATTTCATAGAAATAAAAAAATAATCAACAATCTTTACAAACAATCTTTACAACAATCCTTACAACAATCGAATCAACGCTTGAAAACCACCACTAATTCCGGCCATATTGTTTGCGTTGTCATATGACTGTCTCTACAATTTTGTATGTCAATTTTGTTTTCTTCGAGGAATTTTGAAACGATGTCAAAAAGATACTCTTATGTTTGACCCTCAATTGGAATAAAAGCAACTAATCGTTTATTGATTTTACCATTTTTTACATATCGAATGCAAAAAGCCAATTAATCCGAATGACTTACATCCAGAGTGGAGTCAACACTAATCGAATAATAAATAATCGTTTCTTGCCCCATGGTGGTAATAAATTCGTCACATATTGTGCTTGAGAGGTACGACGTTCTTCATAAAAATATCCCAATAACAATCACTTTTATCATTTCATTAAGTTTGCTTCAGATGTCGCATACCTTTTCCTTTGTTGCTAAATTTATCACTATGCTCTTTTAAGAAAGGATCAAATTTAGCCAAAAGTTCAAGAGCTCCAAGAAAGTTGCCATTGTGACTCGAGCCCAGAGTTTCATCACTCTCGGAAGTTCGGCATTAAAACTTTTGTTTTTTATTTATTTTCTTTATAAATTATATATCTTTATTTAAAATATTCGAATAGATTATTGCTTTTAAATTGCAAAATAGAGAAATCGAAAATTTTATTTGGAAATATTTATTTGAGAATCTGAGAAAACAATGGAACCCATAGTTAAAAACTGCTGCAAGAGTATCGTTTGAACTATAGAACAATTCATGATACACATTGTATATACTCTATTTCAGAGATTTTTTAAGGGTGTAATTGTTATCGTTTTTCCTGTTCTGATTTCAGGCATGCAGTTTTGAATCATCGAAAAATCAGTTATGTTTTTTAGCCATCAAAAATGAATTTTTGAAAATATTTTAATTTACTAGGGTTTTTTCGAAGCTGAGGACCGTTTTATTTAGTAATCAATTTTGGAAAATGAGGATAAAAGGCTCCCAAAAATTTACCCGCACCAGGGCCCCCTGAAGTCTTAATCCGCCACTGATATATATATATATATATATATATATATATATATATATATATATATATATATATATATATATATATATATATATATATATATATATATATATATATATATATATATATATATATATATATATATATATATATATATATATATATATATATATGGGTAATTCTTTTATAAACCGAACAGATTTGGACAAAATCTGACCGACCCATTTTTGATTTGGCTGAAATTTGTTTTAGGGGTTTTTTATCGAAAAAAAAGATATACGTGTTCGAGGATTTTTTTTTTTTTTTTTTTTTTTGGAAAGTAGAGCTGTTCTAAATTTCGAGAATTTCGTGATTTTCGGCTTGAAGACTTATTTTCAAAAATTCATAACTTCGGTTTTATTGAAGATAGAAGGTTTCTCTTTTCTTTATTTGAAAGATAAAAGATGGAATTTTTTAAAAATAAATATTTTCAACTAAAGTTATTAACAAATTCCTATTGTTATAAACAAATAAAATGTTAAAACTAAATTTTAACCATTGCCCCACCCATAAAATTTGTTTCTAATATAATCATCGTATTCATCGTTTAATTTCCTATAAAAAAAGTATTTCTTTTTAATGGAGAAATGATATTTACTGTTAGAAATAAATTAATTTATCGAGCGCGGAACGACAAAAAATTCAATATATGGGTCATTCTTTTACATACCGAACAGATTAGGACAAAATGTGACTAAGGCATTTTTGATTCAGCTGAAAATTTTTTTAGGGGTTCTATATAAATATAACGATATACTTATTTGGGAATTTTTTCTTATTTTTGTTTTTTAGGGGAAATAGAGCGGTTCTAAATTCCGAGAATTTTGTGATTTTTGGCTTGAAGACTTGTTTTCAAAGACTTATAACTTCGGTTCTGGTAAAGATAGACACTTTTTGTTTGTTTTATTTTAAAGAATAGAAATGCAATTTAAAAAAAAAATTATTAATCATAAAAATTATTAACAAATTCCTATTGTTATAAACAAATAAAATTTTAAAATCAGTTTTTAGTAATTATTTAAAAAAAATAAAGAGTGTTTAATACAATCATCGTGGTCTACGTTCAATTTTCAATAAGAAACGTATATTTAATTAGTGAAAAAATGAGTTTTACTGTTAGAAATGAACTAATATATCGAGCGCGAGACGATAACAAATTTTATAAATTTTTGCCGTCCGGCGCTGGAAAAATTAACTTATTTGTAACAGTAAAACTCATTTTTTCACTAATTAAATATACGTTTCTTATTGAAAATTGAACGTAGAATACGATGATTACATTAAACACTCTTTATTTTTTTTAGATAATTACTAAAAACTGATTTTAAAATTTTATTTGTTTATAATAATAGGAATTTGTTAAAAATTTTTATGATCAACAATTTTTTTTTTAAATTGCATTTCTATTCTTTAAAATAAAACAAACAAAAAGTGTCTATATTTACCAGAACCGAAGTTATAAGTCTTTGAAAACAAGTCTTCAAGCCAAAAATCACAAAATTCTCGGAATTTAGAACCGCTCTATTTCCCCTAAAAAACAAAAATAAGAAAAAATTCCCAAATAAGTATATCGTTATATTTATATAGAACCCCTAAAAAAATTTTCAGCTGAATCAAAAATGCCTTAGTCACATTTTGTCCTAATCTGTTCGGTATGTAAAAGAATGACCCATATATTGAATTTTTTGTCGTTCCGCGCTCGATAAATTAATTTATTTCTAACAGTAAATATCATTTCTCCATTAAAAAGAAATACTTTTTTTATAGGAAATTAAACGATGAATACGATGATAATATTAAAAACAAATTTCATGGGTGGGGCAATGGTTGAAATTTAGTTTTAACATTTTATTTGTTTATAACAATAGGAATTTGTTAATAACTTTAGTTGAAAATATTTATTTTTAAAAAATTCCATCTTTTATCTTTCAAATAAAGAAAAGAGAAACCTTCTATCTTCAATAAAACCGAAGTTATGAATTTTTGAAAATAAGTCTTCAAGCCGAAAATCACGAAATTCTCGAAATTTAGAACAGCTCTACTTTCCAAAAAAAAAAAAAAAAAAAAACATCCTCGAACACGTATATCTTTTTTTTCGATAAAAAACCCCTAAAAAAAATTTCAGCCAAATCAAAAATGGGTCGGTCAGAAAGGTGTTCGGTTTATAAAAGAATTACCCATATATATAAATATATATATATATATATATATATATATATATATATATATATATATATATATATATATATATATATATATATATAAATATATATATATATATATATATATATATATATATATATATATATATATATATATATATATATATATATATATAAATATATATATATATATATATATATATATATATATATATATATATATATATATATATATATATATATATATATATATATATATGTGTGTGTGTGTGTGTGTGTGTGTGTGTGTGTGTGTGTGTGTGTGTGTGTGTGTGTGTGTGTGTGTGTGTGTGTGTGTGTGTGTGTGTGTGTGTGTGTGTGTGTGTGTGTGTGTGTGTGTGTGTGTATGTGTGTGTATGTGTGTGTGTGTGTGTGTGTGTGTGTGTGTGTGTGTGTGTGTGTGTGTGTGTGTGTGTGTGTGTGTGTGTGTGTGTGTGTGTGTGTGTGTGTGTGTGTGTGTGTGTGTGTGTGTGTGTGTGTGTGTGTGTGTGTGTGTGTGTGTGTGTGTGTGTGTGTGTGTGTGTGTGTGTGTGTGTGTGTGTGTGTGTGTGTGTGTGTGTGTGTGTGTGTGTGTGTGTGTGTGTGTGTGTGTGTGTGTGTGTGTGTGTGTGTGTGTGTGTGTGTGTGTGTGTGTGTGTGTGTGTGTGTGTGTGTGTGTGTGTGTGTGTGTGTGTGTGTGTGTGTGTGTGTGTGTGTGTGTGTGTGTGTGTGTGTGTGTGTGTGTGTGTGTGTCAGTCAACAATGGGTTGGCCAGGGCCGTTCCTAAGATGCTAAGGGTCTTCAACCCTCTACCGGCACTTTTGATGAATGTTTCAAAGTAATAGCTTCCGCTACCCCAGCTATTACATCCTTTGCTTTACCTACTACATTTGTTTTGCTTTACCTACTATATTTCAAATACATAAATGTATCGTTATATCTTTAATTGCTGCTTCTGTTCCACTATATATGCTTTTGCTAAATAGCTTTGTTATCAAATCGTCCACTACTGTGTCTCTGATCTCGGTCACGGACAAAGGACTAGCATAACAAATGCTATTAAAATAAAAGTAAATGTAGTGTCCTAATAACTTTATTTTTGTTTTGCTTCTAATAATTGATAGATGTTTTATATAAAAATATGTTATTACAAATGTATTTACACTGTTTGCAGTCCAAATTCAACATTTTGCAAATCAAATTCAACTTTTCCAAATCATATTCAACTTTTTTCAAATCAAATTCAACTTTTTGCAAATCAAATTCAATATTTTGCAAATCAAATTCAACTTTTTATTTCAAATTCAACTTTTTGCAAATCGAATTCAATATTTTGCAAATCAAATTCAACTTTTTGCAAATCAAATTCAATTTTTTCTCTTCAATTTGATTTGCAAAAAGTTGAATTTGATTTGCAAAAAGTTGAATTTTATTTGCAAAATGTTGAATTTGGACTGCAAAACCTGTATTTCGATTATTGTTTAAGGTACGTGCCTGTAAAGTGTAAGGACGTACTAAAATTAAAAAAGCGAAACCTAAGTATTTGTATAGAGATATTGGTCTTCATCTATCCTTTTCGGAAACTGTAAGTCCTATAGACTGGAACTTTGAACAATTTTTAAGGAGATAAAAATCATTAAGTCGATGAGCTTCATAATTTTAAGTAACACCGCAATGTTTTTTTAAATTTTGTATTTTAACATATTGTTGAGAATGTGTCCCGCCATATCTATTATTTTCAGTGCTTAAAATACAAATCAACTGATTTTAATTGTCATTAATTTTATCTTATAAGGGGCAATTGTTTATACATAGTAAAATAAATAAAAATTAATAAGTGATGTTCGTTGCCATGACGAAACCACAACCAAAACAATCATCAATATAAAACTTTCGTCATTTACCCATAAATAATCAACCACAAATGCAGTTAAAATTTTTACAAAAACTAATTGACGCACAGGTAGTTTTAAAATAATTAATGTTTAAGCTCAATATTAATTTTTGTATTTAGGAGGATTTAAATCGTATCTCCGGATTATCATGGTCGCCAAACAATCATAAATTTGCCATTGCAACTGCTGATCGATCAATATTATTATATGATGAAAACGGTGAGCGACGTGATAAATTTTCAACAAAGCCAGGTGATCCATCAACGGATAGAAAGGAATATGTTGTTAGAGGAATTGCATTTAGTCCAGATTCAACGCGCTTAGCTGTTGCACAGAGTGATAGTATTGTTTATGTGTATAAACTAGGAGAGTCATGGAACGAAAAGAAAGTTATTTGTAATAAATTTCCACAGTCAAGTACTGTGATGTCAATTGTTTGGTTGAGTGTTGGACCGATAGTAATTGGTAAGATAATTATAAATTATATATTCTTCACTTTCGTATCTAGAGTTATTATAAAGTCTAGGATCGTGATATGCATAAACAAACTCGATAATTCCATAGGGCATTATAAAAGAATAATCAAAAAATAAATAAATTTTCCACGTATTCCAAATTTTAATTTTTAGTTCTTGTTTAGTTTAGTTGTTTACTTTAATGGTTACATGGTTTCATTTGGAGCCTGTTGTGGTACGTTTTGGTAATTCCATGTGTACTATAATTTTTCAACTTAAATCAAACAAATTTGTTTTAAATATTAGGCTATGTATCTAACAATTTATTTTGTTTTATAATTTCTTTCGAGGTCGTAGGCCAAGGGTTATTATCAATACCACCTGCTTGATTAATTTTCCAAAAAATTATGAGAATTTATCACCGAACGAGGGGAATTCGTTTTGAAATTTTTTTTTTGCAATTCCGAATCACAATTCCACGTATTTCGATATTGTCAACAATGTCAAAAAGTGAAATTTTTCCGCACTGTTTTATTTTTCCGCACTGTTTTATTTTTCATGGAAAATTGTCTCAATGCTAAGTTGATAATAGAAATGTTAACTTATATTTTAATATGAATGTAGATTGTAAAAAATTTGGTTGCAGAATAATTTTGTTTAATTGTGATTTGGAATTGCAAAAAACGTTGTGTGCAACTCGTTGCGCAAATTGATTTTTTCCGTACTTGTCGTATATTTGTCCAACTCGGCTTGGCCTCGTTGGACGAAATTATGACGCGTGCGGAAAAAATCAACTTTGTGCACCTTGATACACAAAGTACTATTCCCATTTTTCATTTCTTTATATATTTTTTATGAATTATACGTCAGGCCTACTGCGATATCAGTTAATTATTTCATAATTCATTTTCCAATCGAGTGAATTACTGAACGATTCACTTAAACTGAATTGTATTCCGGAATTTGCATGTTCCAATGGTAATATTCAGTTTATACTGAACGTTAATTGAGCTACTACAGAACTGAATTGAATAAATCCCAATAAGCAACGCGCACGGAAAGTCGTACATTTTCGCACTAAAAATTGCACGGAGTACTCGGGATAGTTGTCTTCCTTGGCGGATGAACTCTGTCACAATTTTCCAAGTCCAATGTTTTTGGTATTGTATGTATGTATTGGAGAGCACGAATTTTCCATACTCATTCCAGACCCATTCAATGCTCATTTTCGTACCAAATTCCATGCGCTTTTCGAATGAAATATGTAAAGATTGTGTGCAATAACAGTTCGACCTAGATGTAATGTAATTTCATATGTAAATTAAACAAATTTTTATGGTTTTGATCATTTATTTATTAAATTAAATTTAGTAATTCAGTATTCATTAGTATTCAATTCAATATAAATTTTACCTGACACTTTGGGACTACAAAAACCCATGACATCTATTACTATGGAATACAAACCTCCGTAATCATAGCCCTACTGATTCACGCCATTTGCAATAAACAATGAACATTGCCATATGCGAAAAATTGGATTAGTGTTTTTGATTAAATTTTTTTGAATTTTTTATATGGAGTTTTATTTTTCCAGATGGCGTTATGGCGATTTTTTGAATTTTTTTTATATTGAGTTTTAATTTCAAAATAACGCTACAAGTTCACGATTTGTTTGTGCCAAAAAATGAGTTAGGCTTCTATATCGGAGGTTTTGATGGTATACAGGTTTTGCAGTCCAAATTCTACTTTTTGCAAATCAAATTCAATATTTTGCAAATCAAATTCAACTTTTTGCAAATCAAATTCAATTTTTTGCTTTTCATTTTGATTTGCAAAAAGTTGAATTTGATTTGCAAAAAGTTGAATTTGGTTTGCAAAATATTGAATTTGATTTGCAAAAAGTTGAATTTGATATGAAAAAAATTGAATTTGAATTGCAAAATGTTGAAATTGATTTGCAAAATGTTGAATTGGACTGCAAAACCTGTAGCTTGAAATAAACTTTAATACTAATTCGTAACACATATACATTCTCATTTTATAAGGGAAAAATGGGTAAGGAATTCGTGCGAAATCGTGTACTTTTGGGTACGTACGTAAAATTGTTTGATGGAAAGTAAAGGGAAAAATACGTTCATGAGATCAACATATGCATATTTTTATTTACGGTTCAACTTTCAAAATAATTAAAAATTAAATCGGTACATATTTGTTTGCATCTAAATTTTCGATGTTGGTTATGTATTTTTTAAATGTCAAACAATTTGCTCTTTTTGTTGTTTTGGCTCAATTTTTCATGATTTACTGAATATTAGACCAATTGGCTTCAATCAATTGCTTCAGCAATTAACTCAAATGGAAAGCGGCTTTGATAATTAACTGATATCGCAGTAGGCCAAACGTATAAATATTTGTTATTAGTATAATGCAAATGTGATTGGTCAAATCGAATGATGTCATTACCTTTTAGAGAATATCATTGCGTTAAATTAAAATAAAAATAAAGCAAAAAATTTTCAGCAGCAATGCAATATTCCAACGACGGTGATAGTTCGAAATAAGGTTTTGCAAAATTTTCGATAACAAGTTGATTTGTAAAAGGCCGAGGGCTATTATCATTGCCACTTACCTGAGAAATTTTCCAAAAAATTATGAGAACTTATCATTGGTCGAGAAGAATTCGTTTAGAAATTTTTTTACCATTTTTGACTTTATGTTTTATGTTTTATTTTTATGTTTTATGTATTATACGTAAACTAGGGGACCCCTGTGCATTTGCACAAATCTTAAAACAAATATTTTTTTAAGCCTAAAATTAAATCACAATCCAAAATAATACGTCTATCCGCAAGCAAAGCATAAATTGAAATTGAAATGAGAATAAAATTTGGAAGAAATTCAAAAAGTTCCGTTTTTTTGTCGTTTATTTTAGTCGTTTTTGATTTTTTTTATACCTTTTTGTATTCTTTTCTTGCTCTTCTGTATTTTCTTCTTTCCTATGGCTACGCTTTTCGTGACTTGTGTATTATATATATGATGATTGTTTTAATTCATTTTGGCCTACCATAAATCTATGGAGGCGTCAAATAAGATTAATTTTATCCAAAATTGAAAATAAACAAACAACCTGAAAAATCTTATAAATGGCAGATACAATATCTTCACTATGAAAATTATTTTGCAGAAAAAAATATTTTATTAGTTTATTCTATCAATTCATTTTTCTGTAAAAAAAAATATTCGTGATAATTGTCCGCGTACTGATAATAATTGTGTCCTATTCCTATAGGTAAAATTACATGAAGTTATTACATTTTAGAGAATTTCATTGGGTAAAATTCAAATAAAAAAGCAAAAAATGTTCATAATAATTTTTACGAAATGCTACGAGATTATGACGAATAATTAAAAATTTTTTGTCGTGCCATTATATTTCATAGATGTTTGTTTTGTTTTTATTTTTTGGGCTTATTAAAATTAAAAACAAATTATAACAATAATTTTTAGAGTTTGCTTTTGATTTTAACAAGCCCAAGAAATAAAAATAAATAACGCATTCAATTTTCATAAACTATTTATTTTTGAACAACTTCGTTTGTTATAATGATAATATTTTGTCCAGACATGACATTGCATCGACAAATATTTTCCAATACATTGTAAAAATCGAATCATCATCAACCAAACATACATCATCGTGATGGAAAATATCATAGTCGTAGTCATAGACGTCGGGAGAGTAAAAAAAATTAAAATGTTATTTTGTTTATTTTTTCACTAGTTTTGAAATAGGTGATGATAAAAAACCCATTCCCAACAATCAACCAAATTCAACTAAAAGAAATAAGAGAATTTACCTTAAAATTTGATTCTTGAACGAAACGTATAAAAGCTATTGTGATTATAATTTGAAAATAATTTTAAAAATATGGAGGGGCTGAAATCTCACAGCTCTGAGATATCAAGACTTCGGTCTGGGTTAAGGATTTTGATATAGTTTTCGGCAAAAAACTTTTATGAGGACATGGTTTTTAGTTTTGGGCAGCGATGCATATCAAACATAACTTTTTGCTAAAGTACATGTGTTTTTTATACATGTAGCATAGATATATGTACTACAAAACTAACACGAAACATCAATACGTTTTTGGAAAATTATAACAGATCATAAATTAACATAATTTAGTGAAAAGATTCAGCACCCTACTCAAAAATCTCTCCATTTAGCGTTTCGAGAAAATTTTTCAAAATAATTATTTGTATAAAAGAAATTTATATTCCAAAAAATTTTCAAAATTCAAACTTTTTCCAAAATTCTAAAAATATTGCAAAAATTTTAACAATATCTAAAATTAAAACTTTTTCCAAAATTATAAAATTTATAATAAAATCAAAAATTTAAAATTTTTCAAAGTTCTAAAAATATTTCAAAAATTCTTACAAAATCAAAACTTGAAACTTTTTTCAAACTTCTAAATATATATATAAAATTCAAAAATTCTATTTTTTTTTCAAAATGCTAAAAATATTCCAAAAACTAGAATAAAATGAAATATTTAAACTTTTCCTAAATTCTAATAATATTCCGAAAATTCAAACTTTTTCCGAATCTCTAAAAATATTGCAAAAATTATAACAATATCAAAAATTGAAACTTTTTCCAAAATTATAAAAATTATAATAAAATCAAAAATTTAAAATTTTTCAAAATTCTAAAAATATTCTACAAATTCTTACAAAATCAAAAATTGAAACTTTTTCAAAATTCCAAAAATATTTCAAAAACTGTAACAAATTCAAAAATTTCCATGTTCAATTATATTAACGTAAGCAAACGCTAAATTTTTATTTCCAAAAAATTATCTAAAAAAATAAATAAAATAATTTTTTTGACACACTTGACAACATTTTTTGGACAAACTTATAGTGCAATAAAATTCTCAATAATAATAATTTCATGTTCATTATGCATTTCATTTTATACAAATAACTAATTTTATTTTTTTCTAAAAAAATAAATGCAAATCATTCTTTTGACACACTTGACATTATTTTTTTGACTAACTTATAATTCTCCAGAATAATAATAAAATTTCATGTCGTACAAATAATTAATTTTATTTGTCCAATTAATTGGGAAAAGTTATTATTAAAAATAAACTAAACCACAACCATAATACAAGGTTATATAAGGATCTAAAGTAAACTGACCAGATGCCAGAAGCTGCAATGCTGGACAAATTAAAAAACATATTTATTTAAAGATAAAAATATACTAGGGTACCTTGTATTGATTTTGCAAAAGATTATTGCAAGTAACTGAAATAGCCGCTAATTTATTAAATGTGCCCAGTTTACAGGATGAAGCAGATGCCTGCACCGGTCTTTTATGTTTGTCTGAAATTATGTGTCGTGATATATCACGCCTTCCACCAGAAGTTATGGAGAATATTCCGTTACAAATTGTGCAATGACCATTTCCTTCATCTGTAGTATTAGAAATACATTTTTTATAAAAGGAAAAGTCTTTTTTCCAGTTCTTCAGTAAATTTACAACCACGTAGTTTTCTTTTTGGTGGTATTGCCGTCATTGGGTAGTATTGTCGTCATTGTAAGTTATTTTCTTCTGAAGGCATAAATAAATACTTTAAAATTTAAACTTAATTATGTACATGGGGCATTCTAGGTGGACGGGAACAACCAAAAATTTGTTTTGCCCAAATTTTGGGGATTCATAGTAGTCCATTAGAAAACGATTTCGTAATTTACTTAGATTTTTTGGCCAACCCCTTTACCCCATCATTTTTTCGGAATGTATGACATGTATTTTTTTTTAATTTTTTTTTAATCTAGTTCAAAATGTGCACTTTTAAATAATTTTTATCGCGTGATGGAAGTTGTATCTATGTAAGCGCTAGAGAGCGCTGAAAGTTAAAAACCACCCTCAAAACCAGTTTTTACAATATATCTTGTGCTGTTAAATGAAAATTAAAATTCAAAAAATGTATTATAAGAAAGTCATAGTCACTAAATTCAAATTCAGTGTCAAATTATTAAAATTTAAAATAGCAGCACCAATATGGCGGCAAATGTTTTTTAAATTGAAGATTTTTTTAAATCAAAATATGTATTCGTAATCTACGTACAGTTTTAAGACAAAATTGTCATGTCCAAAGTTTTCCTACATGGAGCTATTTTCGAGAAAAAAAATCATAAAGTTTTAGAACTACGTGAAAACCTTGTTTTTTTTACATTCGGTGCCCTCTAGCGCTCACATCGATACAACTTCCATCACGCGATAAAAATTATTTGAAAGTGCATATTTTAAACTAAATTTAAAAAACAAAAATTAAAAAAAAAACGTGTGATACATCCCGAAAAAATGTTTTCAAACTTTAAAACCTCAAAATAAGGGAGAAAACTACCCTAAAAATTTTTTAAAATATTTGTATCGTATTCTACGGAAAAATGCTAACGAACTAATAGTTTTTAAAAAAAGGTTTATATGTATTAAACTGCCTACAAAATGGAGACGTTTGTCGTTCAAGAAAAAATTTCAAATTTGAGACCGTCACGGCAAAGGGGTTGGCCAAAAAATCTAAAAAAATTACGAAATCGTATTCTAATGGAGTACTATCAATACCCAAAATTTAGGCAAAAACAAATTTTTAGTTGTTCCCCTTCATGTGGAATGCCTCATATTTATATAATTACTTGCAAAACGCTCATCGAAGTCTTATTTTATTATTAATTATATTAATTATATAAATCCACAACAAAACAAACCGCATTACTTTGTAAAAATGAGAACGGATATTTATACTTCTAACTGACACTGACGACTTATTACTTGCTGTACCCACTAAACATTATGATCTATTTTCTAAACGCATCTAATTTATATCAGAAAATAATGCACAACAAACAAAACTACAAATTTAGGTTGGCTGGACAAATTTTATAAATGCTGTGCATTTTGCTGGACGGATACTGATGCTGTACAAGGAGTAAAAATGCTGTACGTATGGTCAGTTTAATCTAAAGAAAATTTTAACAGATAAGTTTAAAAATTATGTTTTTTAGGAAAATTTACAAAATAATGTTTCATTATCAATTATCGGTTGTACTTGAGTCGGTTGTACCTGGGTTGGTTGTACTTGGGTTGATTATTTAGACAGTAAACTTAGTCGTAGTTACAAGTTTACCCAACTGTCTGAATATTTTTCCTTACGTGGTACGGTTGTTCATTATTGTTTGTTTAAAGTTACGTTTATTTAATTTATTAAATTTATTTTGTATTTGGTTCATTGATCAATTACAAATTTTGTTTATTTTCATTATTGAGTTTAATATTCCACCAATTGGAGTGGCTAAATTGTCTATCACTTTTACCAAATGTTATTCGGAAAATGCTTCTACAAGTTAATACTAATAAGGCATCCGGGTCTGATCGTATACCTCCAATCATTCTTAAAACATATTGTACTAATTTGAAGTTTTAGAAATTAACTATATTTTATTTTTATGCCAGATAGCTCAAAGAAAGCTATATGAAACCTGAAACACTGAATCTACACACAACAAACCAATTATCACTCGGAAATCTCTTATATTTCCGAAATATAAATCACAGAAAAATACGTATTAAGTAACATGCTAATAATTTATTCAAAACTAAAATCAAAAATTATACAAATTGAAATAAAAATAGCTTACATTAATTTTTTTATTTTTTCAATGTTGTTTCTATGCTTCATTTTACGTCTTCGTTTATCTTGTGTGATAACTCCCTTTATCAATCTTTTCGAACCAGAAATATCATGGAAAAATGTTGGATAAAAAAAAAGATCCAAACCGCTGAATCCATATGCTTATCGATATTAAGTTTGAGTATATCTTGTTTTAATCATAGTTATTATTCAATTCAGCATCCGACACAACATTAGCGGTAGCGGTGCTACTCACACACATACCAACACTGCATGTGACAATAAAACACAAAAACGTTTAGCTAACATTATTATTTTTTTCCTTAAAGAAAAACTTAAACTTTGATTTATTATTCTTTCCTTCTTTTGATTAATTTTTTTTTCAATTCAACGACGTAAGTATTTATACTGTTTAAAATACTCGTGATGTATAATTAAAGAAAATTAAAGAATTTGTTTTATTTTTATTTGTAATAAATAATAAAATATGAACTTTTTATCACAACACACATTATATCGAAAACAAACAAATAAATAAAAACACTTCGGCATAATCAAAATAAACTATTTAATAATTTTTTTTTCTTTAAAACTTTTACATTTTTTTCCACTTACAAAATTAACATAATGATATTTTTGTTTTTTCTTTTAATTTACATTTAATACTAAACATTTTGGATTAAAAGTTATAACTCAATTGATTTTAAAATTATACTACTCGAATTTATTATAAAAATTCTCATTTTTATATCAAATTTTCCGCTTCTGTTTCCCTTTCCAACAATCACCAATTTCTCCAACGTATAAAAAAACATTAAATCAAACATGTTTATTGTTGAAATTGAGTGACGCAACTAAATCTCAACAGTAGCATACAAAAATGTTGCGATCTTTAATAAAATTAATGAAATTATAATTGAAAATGAAAATTATTATTTTTAGAGTAAAAGAGTAATAGTCCTGCCGTTACAATATGCTATTGCCAATACAATATGGAGTTAGCACCGATCCTCACTAAAATCTTTTATTTGTCATATAAAAAAGGAATTTTCCCCGAAGTTTGGAAAATTGTTAACGTTCAGTCTGTTCCAAAGAAAGGTAATAAAACTGATCCGCCTAATTACAGACCCATATCAGTTTTGTCCATTGTTGCTAAAATTTTTGAAAAATATGTTAATTTTAATATCATGAGCTTCTTGGAATCATCAAAAATTCTGAACGTAAGACACTACGGTTTTCGTAAGGGAAGAGCAACAGGAGATCTACTGGCATTTGTAACGCATGTCTGGAACAGGTCGCATGATAACCATGGCTAA
Organism: Diogma glabrata; assembly: GCA_963693315.1. Taxonomy (NCBI): domain Eukaryota; kingdom Metazoa; phylum Arthropoda; class Insecta; order Diptera; family Cylindrotomidae; genus Diogma; species Diogma glabrata. The sequence continues at coordinate 22,743 of CAVNZG010001835.1, forward strand.
ACTTTTTGCGTTGCTCTTGATATCTCCAAGGCATTTGACAAGGTATGGCATAACAATCTTATATGCAAATTGAGATGCGATGGCTTAGACGAGCAACTTATTTCTTGGGTACAAAGCTTTATTACTGATCGCAAATTTCAGGTCAACATTGTTTTTCTACTAATGCTGGAGTTCCTCAGGGTTCCGCTTTTTTGCCAACTCTTTTTCTCATCTATATTAATGACTTGTTGGAGTCAACAATTCATCCAATCCATAGTTTCGCTGATAATAGCACGCTCCATGCATCTAATGAAATGCCAATTCCACATTCACCGACTGCGCTTAATGACGCTAGATCAAATTTGATACAGTCTTTAAAAAATGATCTAAAAACAATTTTGGATTGAGGTGTTTCTAATAGTGTTGAATTTAACACGAGTAAAACACAAGTTTGTCATTTTACTAGATTATCAACACCCAATCCGTTTCCATTACAGTTTGATTCAATTGATCTAGTAGAAAAGGAATTTATTTGACTTTTAGGAGTTGAAATTGAAAATAATTTGAAGTGGCATTCTCATATTTTTGTTTTTAGGTCCATATCGTAAATTTTTCGATAGCAAACAGCTTCTTTTAGTATACTATAATATTCTAGGCCCTGATACGGAGCCACGTTATAATCATTGGACCTTTGTTACTATTACATATATAAATAAAATCTGCCCGGGATGCAATTTATCCCCACACGAATCTTGAGATTGGGAATCTCTTATTTTGTATCTCTTAGCCTGACATCAAAATAACCAAGTTAAAACACACAAAAAAAACTAAATTTCAATACTATTATAAAATAAAAACAATAACTTATCTTAAATTGTTGATTGATGATCCGGTTCTAATAAATTAATTTTATCAACTACAACAATTGGTGAACTATTATTTCCATTCTTAATTATGCATTTTGTTTTAAAGTTAGTTTCATTATAATCATCATCATCAATTGAATACAATTCATTACTTAATCTTTTTGGTTTAGCTACTGTAATTTGATTTGATATTACAATATTATGTTCATCGATAGCAGGTGTTTCCAAAAATATATCAACTTCACTACAATCCTGTTCGCATTGTTTAGTTATTCTTTTATCACTATCAACATCATCGACATCATCATCATAAGCACAATAATCATCATTTAAATTATGTGCAACAACATAATCATCAATGATTTCACGTTTTAATTCATTTAAACCATTTTCCAAAACACGATCATCATTTTCAACAATAATTGATGATTTAAACACACCACTTGAAAGATAAACTTTTTTTTGTATAAATTAAAAAAATTTCTTTTTAAAATCAAACTCAAATGTAATTAGTATTTATTTTTGATAAGTTTTATGTAATGTTTAATAACAAACTGAATTGAACCTTTTCTTTTGAAAAGCAAAAATGGAATGAAATATTATTTTTAAATTATGAAATTGCAAAATGTGATTTTGATTTTTCCATCTTATGATGTCAAAACAAAATCGGGCAATCTCCGAAAATTCAGTAATGATTAACAACGACGTCTGTTCATTAGCATTGGAAATAAAAATTTAGTACGTTCGTTTGCTTTTTATAGTATGTTCAAAATTTAACTAGCAGTTAAGTTTTAGAAAATTTTAAAATTATTATTAATGTAAGAATGAACGGAAACTAATGAAATGCATTTTTATTGAATTGAAAACGAAGATGAATTTGGTTTTATTATTGTTTCGTGATTATTGCGATCGTTACACCATGAATTCAAGGTAGAAACCAAGATTTTTACTCTTGAAATCACAAAAACGTCGCCATCCCCTCCATGACAGAAAACCACCGAACTACTTCCACTTATTAAACTGTATCTGGGATCGAGATACCCACAGTCACTGGCGTCAAGACCGATGACCGGTTCCAACACTCATGAAGTCCTTAAGAACTTCACTGAGCATTGAGACCGACCATCCATCCGAACGTCAGCACCATGGACACCCCGATACAACCAGTAAGTATGACCTGAAGATGTGAACCCCAGAGACGACAATCAGCCAGAGGAACAACCCTACCTAACGAAAAGACATCATTCCCTGATGTCTTTCGCGTGATGTACTCCAAGATTCTTACCGCTCATATCTATGCACTCATAAAGTACATTTCCAATCTTAGTCTTAATCATTGCAGGCAAGAACTTTGGAGCCAATTTTGCCGAGAACCTTTTGGTAGCGTCACTCAAATGATGTTGCCGTACAAACACACGTTGTTGTGGTTGAAAAGTCCGTAGTTTAGATCGCAGGTTGTACTGATGTTGCGATTTCTTAAAAGCTGCTTTTAAATTTTGTTGAACCCGGTTCCTAAGCAGAGTCAAATGATCAGTGCGTTCCATTTCCTCACCAGCATCTTCGCCAAGCTGATGTAGTGATCTCAACAATTGGTAAGTATTCCCATCCGAAACTGGATGTTGACCAAATAATAAATAGTACGGTGAGTACTTGGTAGCTGAATGTACTGCAGCCCGCAGTGCATACGCGATTTCACCAATTTGTGAGTCCCACTTGGTATGTTGACCTTTAAGGAACGCTCGGATTGCTGCTAAAACTGATCGGTTGACCCGCTCTGACGCGTTACTTTGAGGACTATAGACACCGGTCCTAATGTGTTTAATGCCGAAATCTGACAAAAGATTTTGAAAGTTCCTACTAGTGAACTGTTTGCCATTGTCACTGTGTAGAAACTCTGGTACCCCATATGTAAGAAACACTTCATTCCTTAGAAAAGCATTCACCTTCGGTGAAGTTGCGTTTCTAAGTGGTTTCAGTAGTACAAACTTCGTAGCATGATCCAGAACTATCAATAACACCGTATTCCCAAGTGTAGAACGAGGATACGGTCCCAAAAAATCTATATAGACTCTCTGCCATGGACGTGCTGTTTCGAATTGATATTGCATCGGAGGACGCAATATCTGATTCGTGGCTTTTGTTCGTTTACATGTGTCGCAGGACACAACATAGTTGTGTACCTGCGACGCCATGCCCGGCCAATAATAAAGACGTCGAAGTAATTCTAAAGTCTTTTTAACACCTCCATGAGCAGCAGTACTATCATCATGATGTTTCTGAATCATGTTTGAAGTCATCGGTTTTGGTACCCAGAGTTTCCACACAGGAACATCGTTGGGTATTGCATCAGATCTTGGCTCAATACGAATGTATAGCTTATCATCCACGACTTTAACGGATGGAAAGTCCTTGGGTGATGATTGAACTTTAGCTATCATATCCGTATATTCCTTGTGCCGATAACCTCCATTGTCGATTTTAATGTCGTTAATGTGATGTGTTAATGCTTCCGTCAATTCCTCGTGTGTGTCGTCATAAAGACGAGATAGAGCATCAGGGACTATATTTTGGGTACCTTTTTGGTGGACAATGGTAAAATCCATATGTTGGAGTTTTAGGCTCCACCTAGCCAGACGACCACTCAAGTCTTTCTGTGACATAAGCCACTTCAGACTTGAGTGATCAGTCACAATTGTGAATCGGTGACCTTCAACATAGCCCCTGAATTTCTTCACACTCAGAATTGCCGCAAGACATTCAAGCTCAGAAACTGAGTAATTTCTCTGAGCTTTGTTAAGTTTCTTCGACATGAAGGCTATCGGACACTCTTGTCCGTCAGTATCAACCTGATACAACACACTACCTATCCCTGTCAGACTTGCATCGCATCTAATAAAGAACCCTTTATTATAATCAGGGTTAATTAATACTGGTGCTGTAGTCAGCAATCGTTTTAAATTTTCGAAAGCAGCTTGCGCTTCTAATGTCCATTTCAGTTTCCCCGAACTCTTCTTCAATAAATCTGTAATTGGTGATACCACGCTTGCATAATTTGGTATGAAACGTTGGTACCAACCAGCCATTCCCAATAGTCTACGTATTTGTTTTACTGTAGATGGAGCTGGATACTCTGCTACAGCTCTTACCTTGTCAGGGTCTGTTCGAAGACCATCTTCACCAACCAAAAATCCCAAGTATTTCACCTCTCTCAGAACAAATTTACTTTTCTTGAGGTTTATTGTTAACCCAGCCGCTCTTAACAATGAAGAGACTTTGGACAGCAATTCCATATGTTCCTGGAACGTGGAAGAGACTACCAATAGATCATCTAAATAAACAAAGACATTTTCGTGATATTGATGTGGTATCACTTTGTGCATTAGCCGACACATTGTCTGGGGAGCATTGCACAATCCAAAGGGCATAACCCGGAATTGATACAATGGACGACCAGGCACTGTGAAGGCTGTCTTGTCTCTAGATGCTTCTGCCAGAGGAATCTGCCAGAAAGCATCTTTGAGATCAATACTGGAAATGTACTTTGTGCTATTTAGACGACCTAGTAAGCCATCAATCAAGGGAAGTGGGTAAGCGTCCTTTTTAGTTAGTGAATTGACACGACGGCTATCAATACATAATCTGTTTTTACCAGATTCTTTTTGTACCAAAACCACTGGCGAGCACCAAGAACTGTTAGACTCTTCGATCACGCCCATTTGAAGCATTCGGTCAAGTTCGGCATAGACCTTCAGTTGAACAGCCGGCGATGTGGGATAGTGTCTCTGTTTAACAGGTGCACTATCACCAACATCGATGACATGTTCAACTAAAGAAGTCTTTCCGAGTCCAGACACTTCAAATGACGGGAAAGAATCCTTGATCATATCCAGTTCTCGTTGCTGGTCAGTGGTGAGGTTATGTATATTAAAAGTTTGTAGCTCTGTGCGAGTCAGTTCACTAACAAATGAAGGAACAATACCAAATTTCTCCCAGAAATCTATGCCCAGGTAGAGCTCTTCTCGTAATCCAGGGACTATATGGAACCGCATTGGTTTAGTGGAGCCATTCACAGTTATTGGAACTTCTATGTAACCTAAAATTTTATTTGCAGTACCATCCGCCGTACGAATACACGAAGTGTACTTACGGTAGGTTGTACCTGATGATTCCAATAATTCCAAGGAATTTCTTCCAAGTATAGTGATTGACGCTCCACTATCCAATAGACCTGAAATATGTTTGTCCAAAATCCTAATTGTTAGTCGCGGCCGAGGATCCTTTGTTTCTGAAAGGATAGATGAAATACAAGCTTTACGAAATAATTTCCTCATCCTCCAATATCTAATGTTACGTTCAAGACGTCTAAAATATGTATGATGTAATGATGGGAAATTAAATGTACTGGGTGATTTTATTCTGGTTTCCTGAGTGGTGATCGATCGTCCTGCGTTGCTACATCTCTCGTCGTTTTCTTCGGGCTCATTGGATGTTGAACCGAGGGTACCATCCCCGAAGCATGTACTCTCGGACGGAAGTTTACCGACGGGTGACAATATGAACAATTTGCGTAAATCACGTCAGGTTTGTTGCACTTCCAGCAATACAGTTTTATTCTGTTTTTAGAACAATCAGGAGCTCGATGTCCATTTACCCCGCATCTAAAACAGACAATTGGTTGTCTGGACATTGATGTACCAGGTTGATTAGTATTACCAGATGATATCACAGGTCGTTGCAGAATTCTTCTAGGTTGTGTATCCACAGCTTCAATATATCCATCTTGTTCTGGATCTATTTCTGATTCATAGTCGTCCACTTGCTGTAGTTCGCTAATCCTTAAGTTTGACATTCTGGTTGGGACTGGTGTAGACCACAAACGTTCGAACTTCTGACACAATGTCCGAAGCTCGTCCATAGTTGTAATTGTTGCTGCAAGTGTAGCGTTTTTCAGTTCTACACTCAGTCCTTCCCTAGCGATTTCTAATAATTCAGCTGCAGCAAATGGTCGAACTAATCTCCGATTTAACGAACCCACTTCAACTAAATACTCATAAACGCTCTCTTTGACTTTCTGTTTACGGTTCAAAAGAACACGTAATACCGCTTTATCATCGGTGAGCGTACCGAAGGTGCGTAGGAGTCCTTCCCTAAGCACTGAGTAGGTCACTTCCTCATATTCATGAGTTAAATTCAAATAATATCTATCGGCAGCTGCCTTGAGGTACCGTGGAACGATCGACCTCAGGTCGTCCCAGGACACACGGTCCCTCCTTGCAGCCGCCTCCACTCGATGGATAAACTCATGAACATCAGGAGAGTGACCATCCCCTGTGAAGTTCGGAACCCAATTTGAGTCGTAACGACTCAAATTGTTCCTACGTACCTCTCGGTATGCTCCCGGTGACAATGCTGGAGCCGCGACACGAGATACCTGAGGAAGTGGGTTGTATGGTGGTGGTGCTGTTAATGGAGCTTGTGGATAATTTGTTTGAAATTGTTGTAACTGCTCCTGTGGTATCGGTTGATAATTCAGAGGCTGCTGTACCAATGCCGGATTGATGTATCTTTGTTCAGCTTGGAACGATGAACCCAGTTGTGGTAATGCGAAGTCCTCCACTCTTAAACCTGATTGTTGAAAATACGATGGTGGTAATTGTTCTGCCCGTCTTTGTTGTTGTTGATACCCACGATTTAAACTGTGTATCGTATCAGTCATTGGCTGTACTGGTATTGGAGTGGATCTCTCCTCTGGCTGAAACGCAGGTGATTCGGATGGTACAGATGATCCTCCTGGTTTAGTCTGCATAACTGGACGTGTCGACAACGATCTTATTATATCCCAAGCGCGTGACAATTGGGAGATAGCGTAGGTGCGGGCTTCTTGCAAATCATCGCGAGAACCCAACCTATTCATCCTCCCTGTATAGTGCAACACACGATTAGCCAGACCATCTAAGAATGGCTGATTAATCGGTGGCTGAAGTCTACGTATCTGATTCACAATTAGTTGTGCTGCCTGCACCACCATTTGAGATTCAGCTACCAAATCTCTCGCGTGAGATACAGTTAATGGAACTGAACCTTGTACCGCGTGGTTTCGAAGTTCCTCTGCCCAGTTGACCCCTCTGAAATCCACACCTCGAACCAGACATTCGATCTGCAGTTCGCTGGGTTCCAATCCATAAAATGGATGGTCAATGTCTATTTGACTTGACATTTTGATGGTAAAATTTATAGAATCCAGAATTCACAATAACAAATAACAATAATAAAACCAATCTCAACAACAAAAAAATGTAGCTAGTATGCTGTAAAAGTGTAAACAATAAAAAGGCGTAAAACGAAAAAAAAAACCAACGAACGCCCCAAAAAAACAGAAAACTTTTGTAATAAAAAACAAACTCGTAAAGGAACCAAAGGAAAGACCGTCGTAGTTAATCCTTGCTGAATCTGTACAAAAATTCCTAAGATATTGTATATGTAAAAATATAATTTATTTATTTTAATTTCAGATATGCTGAAATTTCAGAATTAATTATATACCTAAAATTAGTTATTGACGATAGCACCCCTAAGAATATTTATTTATTTTTAAAAGAAAATTGAAAAATAAAAATATTTAGAAGAATGTTTATTTATTGGATGCACCGTCCTAACTTTGAAATATTGATTTATTTTTTTAAAAAAAATAAAGAATATTTATTTATATCTTGACGTAGTGTGTATTTAAAAAAATTTATTTATTTAGTTACCTAAAATTATTTAATTCTAAAGAAAATTATTTTATTTAATAAAAATTTTATTTATTTAATTTTCAAAAAAAATTGTTTTATTTATTTTATTTTTATTTATTTAATAATATAAGAGATTCCCAAAATCAAGATTCGTCTGGAGACAATTTAAAAAGTAAGTATGGTTACAATATCCATATTGTTTAAATTTGAAATATCGCGTTCGCGAGCCCACTCCAACCATGCATGTGAGAACTGACTAGAAAAGCCCCTAACGACCAGATTCTACAGAACAGTTTCTCCCCAACCTAATAAAAACAATCACAACTGTCACGATTAGACACTAGGTCCATTTCTACTGACCCAGTTGTGCTTGTTTAACCTAAAAATAAATTACAACTAAACCTAATGCGAAAGTTGTAGAACGCTCCCGAGCACCATACCCCAAAACCTAAACTCTATGAAAAATTGTCTATTGTAAAAGCTAAGTGGAAAAGTGGAAAAGTTTTTGAATTTGTTTGAGGTGAAGCCTCTGATCCTGAAAGCAAAAGTATAATTGGTTCTTCTCTTCATTACACCGAAGAAGCCTCTGAGCAAAGAATGGTACTACTGGTTTGCACCTAAGTACAAACACAGCAACACCACTCCTCGTCCCTGAGGACTTCCTCGCCGAATGAAGAGAAGAAACCAATGTTCTTCGATCGCATAACCCCGATGGCCATAGGCGATCTAAGAACGACATCAATGTTAAGGGGATAAGCCCCATGGATGGCTTGTTAGGCCTACCGCTGGGAAAAGTGAATCAATAAACCTAAATAATATATAACCTATCCATAATCTAAATAATTTCCCACTTAAAAAGTGCTAAATCGAAACATGAAATACATAATATGTGTCAACAAAGTTTTACACGAAATTAATTAAATCTAATCTTCAGACTAGATAATAAATTGGTAATTTATATTATAAAAAAAATTACGATTATTTTAAATTCAAACCAAGCTTACTAATTTCCAAGTTATTAACTCTAATATATTTGTTTAGGTCAAATTTTTCCGCTTTACTTATTGTATTCAAAACAAACAACAAAAATAAATGTTAGCTAAAAATAATTATTTCTATATTTATCTTATTTTTTAGATTAATCGCAATAAAAAATAATTTTAAAAATGGTAACTAAACACTTACTAAATCTAACCATAATCAAAAAAACATACAATTAATTTCATATATAAATTAATTGCATCATCTAAAAATATGTACAATATATAAACAATTATATGTACAATATGTACATGGTAGCATAAAAAAATTTCAAAAAAAAACTGCTTCCCCAAAACGGTTTTCTTTTTTCCAAATAAAAAACAATTAGTATTACTAAAAGCAGATGACAGCACAAAAAACAATCTCCAAAAAAATCGCTGTCCCAAAACGGTTTTTTTCAAAATTAAAAAAAAATTTATCAAAATTCAAAATATATAATTTCCTAATCAAAACCAAAACGAAACCAATAACTGGTTTATTTCAAGATAAACAAAAAGCTGATTGACAACCACGGCCCAAACCGGTTGCCACCACCCTATTACCAAAAAAAACCCACACTGGTTTATCCTAAGACTTACAAAGAGAAACGCGAAATTCTTTAAATTTTTGAAAATATAAATTTAGAGTACTTATGATAAATATACACATGAACACACCTTAGAAACTAAACCTTTATTTTTCCCTCTAGCTTTTTAACAAAATTTAGCTAAATAAACCGACGCGAAAATAAACTATATATAGACATTAATTAATCTAAATTGAAATAATCAATTAATATATAAATATATAAATATAATAATATGAAATGTTCCACAAAAAAAGTTTTTTTTTTCAAAAAAAAAACCGGCTTACCAACGCCCAAACTGGAAAATATTTTCCCACCAAATTATTTATATATATATCTAAAAAAAAGCTAACGGGTCCCTTTTTGTTCGGCGCTACGTATAATATTCTAGGCCCTGATACGGAGCCACGTTATAATCATTGGACCTTTGTTACTATTACATATATAAATAAAATCTGCCCGGGATGCAATTTATCCCCACACGAATCTTGAGATTGGGAATCTCTTATTTTGTATCTCTTAGCCTGACATCAAAATAACCAAGTTAAAACACACAAAAAAAACTAAATTTCAATACTATTATAAAATAAAAACAATAACTTATCTTAAATTGTTGATTGATGATCCGGTTCTAATAAATTAATTTTATCAACTACAACAATTGGTGAACTATTATTTCCATTCTTAATTATGCATTTTGTTTTAAAGTTAGTTTCATTATAATCATCATCATCAATTGAATACAATTCATTACTTAATCTTTTTGGTTTAGCTACTGTAATTTGATTTGATATTACAATATTATGTTCATCGATAGCAGGTGTTTCCAAAAATATATCAACTTCACTACAATCCTGTTCGCATTGTTTAGTTATTCTTTTATCACTATCAACATCATCGACATCATCATCATAAGCACAATAATCATCATTTAAATTATGTGCAACAACATAATCATCAATGATTTCACGTTTTAATTCATTTAAACCATTTTCCAAAACACGATCATCATTTTCAACAATAATTGATGATTTAAACACACCACTTGAAAGATAAACTTTTTTTTGTATAAATTAAAAAAATTTCTTTTTAAAATCAAACTCAAATGTAATTAGTATTTATTTTTGATAAGTTTTATGTAATGTTTAATAACAAACTGAATTGAACCTTTTCTTTTGAAAAGCAAAAATGGAATGAAATATTATTTTTAAATTATGAAATTGCAAAATGTGATTTTGATTTTTCCATCTTATGATGTCAAAACAAAATCGGGCAATCTCCGAAAATTCAGTAATGATTAACAACGACGTCTGTTCATTAGCATTGGAAATAAAAATTTAGTACGTTCGTTTGCTTTTTATAGTATGTTCAAAATTTAACTAGCAGTTAAGTTTTAGAAAATTTTAAAATTATTATTAATGTAAGAATGAACGGAAACTAATGAAATGCATTTTTATTGAATTGAAAACGAAGATGAATTTGGTTTTATTATTGTTTCGTGATTATTGCGATCGTTACAATACAAGTCTTTTATACGTCCCTGCATGGAATATTGTTCTCACATTTGGGATGGAGCGTACTTAAGTAGTTTGAAATGTCTTGATTCTACAGCGGAGAGCTATTAAGTTGATTGGGAATTCAAATCTTACAAACGAACTTGATTCCTTACAACATAGACAAAATTTCGCTGATCTGACGATTTTTTACAAGTACATTATGGATGAACGGGCATCCGCGGAAATTAAATCGATTTTACCTGAGTCTGTAAGCCCTATGCGCAACACTAGAGCAGCCGTAGCAGCTCATCCTTTTACGGTTCAAATAACAAGGTGTAGAACTGTCGCATTCCAACGTGATTTTTTCGACCGAGTTTTTCATCTCTGGAATACCTTACCTGCGTGGGTATTCCCTGACAATTTTAATCCCCACAATTTTAAAACCAACATCAACAAATTTCTTAAAGAAACTTGATTTATATACCCTAGTTAGCATGGTATCTTCGAATATTCATAGACGTTAACTTGTAATCCATTATAATTAACATTAAACATGCTTAAATTTGAATAAAAAATAAAAAAAAAAAATTGGGTAAACAAATAAATAAAAATCTTTCTTTTGACGCACTTGACAACATTTTTTTGACAAACTTGTAATGTCATAATTCTCAATAATAATAATAAAATTTCATGTCATACAAATAATTAATCTTATTTTTTTCCAAAAAATTGGGTAAAAAAATAAATAAAAATTTTTCTTTTGACACACTTGACAACATTTTTTTGACACACTTATAATGCCATAATTCTCAATAATAATAATAAAATTTCATTTCAAACAAATAATCAATTTTTTTTCAATTAATTGGGTAAAAAAATAAATAAAAATCTTTCATTTGACACACTTGACAACATTTTTTTGACAAACTTATAATGCCATAATTCTCTATAATAATAACAAAATATCATTTCAAACAAACAACTAATTTTATTTTTTTCCATAAAATTGGGTAAAAAAATAAATAAAAATCTTTCTTTTGACACACTTGACAACATTTTTTTGACAAACTTATATTGCAATAATCTAGTTTTTGATCTCACATACCAAGCCCGACCATCCAGATTTCTTCACATTCTTTGTTCCTACTCATTATCACTTAAAATGAACGTTTTTTAAGCAAAAAATATGCATATTTCCTTGTTTTGACACACTTGACGATTTTTTTGACACACTTCCGGTACAGTTATCGAATACATCGTCCTCTCGGCTCTTACCATTGAGTGTACCTATTTTTAGAATTCAAAATTTTTTAAATCATTTCAGCCGTTTTCTGGAATTTGACGGTTGTGACGGCCGGACGGACGGCCGGCAGACAGACATACATTTTTTTTGCTTTTTTAGAATCAGGAGGTCCTAAAACGTCGAGAAATGCCAAAAAGTGCGGGTAAGAATTTCACTTTTAGCTCATGTTTGTAATACTTAGGTCTTTCAGACCGAAGTAACATTCAAAACAATTTGGAATCATACCAATTGAATAATGATAATTTTTTTATAGGAACAGTTTTATTAGACAATAGGTTAAGCTCATTAGGCTATAGGTTAGCAACCAATATAATAACACATAGTATTATTATGGGAAAAACATACAAATAAAGTTGATTATTAAATGAAAGAGAATAAAGTTATTTACATGAAAAAAAATTTCTTGTTCCTATATCATGAATTTTTCAATTTAAAATTAAAGTTTTTGAAATTAATTGAACTATATTTAATTTTCACATAAGCATTACGTGCGGTTCTCTCAACTACATCGTTCTGTAACTATACAGTTGTTGAATCAATTTCAGAGTTCGATTCACCATATCTGCCCCCGCGGTGATGTTGAGACAACTGTTTTGTTTTTTTCCAGTGTACAAAAAACTAAGAACCTTACCATATGCAAAAAGATATATAATTCCGATATCGATTATCAAACATGATTTTTGTCTCAAGGAACTAATTCTGTTAAAACTGAAAGAGCGCTGAGAAATCAATTTATACCGTTTCTATAATAGCATCGAGATTTCAACTTTCTGCAATAATTCAACTCAACCTGGTGTTCCAGTTCCTTTAGATTAGATTATTGCATTATAGGTTTGTCAAAAAAATGTTGTCAAGTGTGTCAAAAGAAAGATTTTTATTTTTTCACCCAATTTTTTGGAAAAAAATAAAATTAGTTATTTGTTGGACATGAAATTTTATTATTATTATTGAGAATTATGGCATTATAATTTTGTCAAAAAATTAATGTCAAGGTGTCAAAAAATGATTTCATTTATTTTTTTAGCCAAATTTTTGGAAAAAAATGTAGCTGTTTTAATGACGTATATGTAATTGAACATGGACATTTTTGGATTTGTTATAGTTTTTGAAATATTTTTGGAATTTTGAAAAAAGTTTGTATTTTTGATTTTGTAATAATTTTTGCAATATTTTTAGAATTTTGGAAAAAGTTTTAATTTTTGATTTTGTTTTAATTTTGGCAATATTTTTAGAATTTTGAAAAAAACTAGAATTTTTGAATTTTATATATATTTTTGGAATTTTGAAAAAAGTTTTAATTTTTGATTTTGTAAGAATCTTTTGAACATTTTTAGAGTTTTCAAAAATTTTAAGTTTTTGATTTTATTATAATTTTTGGAATTTTGAAAAAAGTTTCAATTTTTGATTTTGTAATAATTTTTGCGATATTTTTAGAATTTTGGAAAAAGTTTGAATTTTTAAGAATTTTTGGAATATTATAGGAATTTAGAAAAAGTGTAAATGTTTGATTTTATTCTAATTTTTGGAATATTTTTGGAATTTTTCAATTTTGATTTTGTTATAATTTTTGCAATATTTTTAGAATTTTTGAATTTTATATAATTTTGAAATTTTGAAAAAAAGTTTTAATTTTTGATTTTGTTATAATTTTTGCAATATTTTTAGTTTTGAAAAAAAATTAAATTTTTGAATTTTATATATATTTATAGAGTTTTGAAAAACTTTCAATTTTTGATTTTGTAAGAATTTTTGTAAATATTTTTAGAATTTTTAAAAATTTTAAAGTTTTGATTGTACTATAATTTTTGGAATTTTGAAAAAAGTTTCAATTTTTGATTTTGTAATAATTTTGGAAAAAGTTTGAATTTTTAAGAATTTTTGAAATATTATTGGAATTTAGAAAAAGTTTAAGTATTTGATTTTATTCTAATTTTTGAAATATTTTGGAATTTTGATAAAAGTTTCAATTCTTGATTTTGTTATTATTTTTGCAATATTTTTAGAATTTTGAATAAAAATAGAATTTTTGAATTTTATATATATTTTTAGAATTTTGAAAAAAGTCAATTTTTGATTTTGTAATAATATTTGCGATATTTTTAGAATTTTGGAAATAGTTTGAATTTTGAAGAATTTTTGGAATATTATAGGAATTTAGAAAAAGTTTAAATTTTTGATTTTATTCTAATTTTTGGAATATTTTTGGAATTTTAAAAAAAGTTTCAATTTCTGATTTTGTTATTTTTTTTGCAATATTTTTAGAATTTTTGAAAAAAATTTTAATCTTTGATTTTGTAATAATTTTTGGAAAATTTTTAGAATTTTGAAAAAAGTTTGAGTTTATTTAATTTAATTTATGATCTGTTATAATTTTCCGGCAAAAAAATTGATGTTTCGTGTTAGTTTTGTAATAAATTTCTAAACAGAGATAAAAAAATACTGGTACTTTAACAAAGAGTTATGTGCCTGCCCAAAGCTAAAAGCTGCCCAAAACTAAAAACCATGTCCTCATAAAAGTTTTTTGCCGAAAACTATATCAAAATCCTTAACCTTCTTGATATCTCAGAGCTGTGTGATTTCAGCTCCTTCATATTTTAGCACTTATATTTATTTATTTCAGGACTAGCTGATGGTAAAGTTCGTGCTTTACATTGTAAAAACAATAAATCACAAACACTATATGCAACTGACAGTATGGTGATTTCGCTAGCAGCAAATGCCCGTGGAACTGGTGTTGTATCAGGACATCTAGATTGTTCGATAGTTAAATTCTATATTATTGAAGAAAATGGTGAAAGCTCTGGTCGTATAGTAACACATCCAGTTTCACCATTTTCTTTAGCATGGGCGCAGAACTTTATTGTTGCTGCTGGATGTGATAAAAAAATTATATTTTATGATGCCCAGGTAAGGTAAATGTTATTGGTTTCTTTGAATTTAATGTTGAAGCATGTATTATAGGGACACCAATCACGAATATTTGATTACACTCGTGACGAAAATGAACATGAATTTACGGTTGCTGCTTCTAGTTCAAATGGACAAGCAGTCGCAATTGGTAGTTTTAATCGTGTTCGAATTTTTATATGGAGCCCACGACATGCTACTTGGACTGAAGCACCACCCAAAGAGATAGAAAATTTATATTCAATTTCAGCTTTATCTTGGCGACGCGATGGATCACGGCTAGCAATTGGTACAGTTTTTGGTGGTGTTGTTGTTTTTGAATCTGTATTAAAACGCACAGTATGGCAAGATAAATTTGAACTAACATTCGTTGCACCAAGTCAGGTCTTGTTGAAATCGATGCAAGAAACAGGAGAAACAATGCTCGTTGAATCCCAGTTAGGATTAGAAATTGATGACGTTCGAATAATGGGTTGGTAAAAAATATCTAAGTAGCAAAAAATTACGAAATTATTTTTATATGTCCAAATTTTAGGAAAAGATGACTATTTGGTAGCCAGAACTGACGATTCTCTGATACTCTGTGATTTAACCCGTTCGTTAACTAGTGAAGTTTTATGGAGTGCAACTGGACGTCGTGAAAAATTTTATTTTGAGAATCCCAATGTTTGTTTAATCTTCAACGCAGGCGAATTATCACTTGTAGAATATGGTGATAATTTTATACTTGGGTCAGTTAGAACGGAATTTGTGAATCCTCATGTCATATCGGTTCGTCTAAATGAACGTGGCAATATTCAAAATAATAAAAAACTGGCATATCTTCTTGATATGAAAACAATCTGCGTCTTAGATTTGGTAAAGCAATGGTCAATTGCTCAAATTGCACATGATTCTAAAATTGATTGGTTAGAATTGAGTGAAACATCACATAAATTATTATTTCGGGATAAAAAAATGAGGTTGAGTTTAGTGGATATAATGTCTTCTAAAAAGCAAACTTTGCTAGGCAAAGTATCGTTTATTCAATGGGTTCCTCAGAGTGATGTTGTTGTAGCACAAAATGATGTTAATCTAGCTGTTTGGTATAATATTGATTTGCCAGAGCATGTAGCTGTGATGAATGTACGAGGAGAAGTTACTGATGTTGTTCGAGAAGAAGTAATTATTTGTTCGATATTTTTTTCGTTATGATATTTCAATGTTCAATTTATAAATGTACGTTTATATTGTAGGGAAAAACAGAAATAAATACACGTGAAGGACCTGTCGACCATACGTATCCTCTAGATGAGGGTCTTGTTGAATTTGGGACAGCAGTTAATGATTTAGATTATGGCCGTGCGATAACTTATTTAGAGTCATTAGGTGAAACACCAACAGCAAAAGCCATGTGGCATAATTTGGCGAGTATTGCGCTTACGCAGCAAAACCTTAGAGTAGCACAGCGATGTTACGCAGCGCTAGGAAACGCGTCAAAAACATTTTATCTTTATGAAATGATAAAAATTTCTGAAAAATATGCAGAAGAATTTGGATCAGCTGTAGACTGCCCTGAAATAAAAGCCAGAATGGCATTATTGAACGGGGATCTAAGGACTGCGGAAAAAACTTATTTAGACCAAGGCGATATTGAATCTGCACTTTCAATGTATCAAAAATTAAGAAAATGGGATGACGCAATAAAATTAGCGGAAAGAAGAGGATACCATAAACTAAATGTATTGCAAGAAAGTCAAATGAGCTTCTTACTAAATTCAGGACAGGAAGAAAAGGCTGGCGAAGTTCTAGAAGATCGTGGTGATGTTGACAAAGCAATGGCTTTATATTTAAAAGCTAAGAAACCAGCACGTGCAGCTAGATTAGCATTAAAAACTCCTGATTTGATTAGAGATGAAGATCTAATGTCACAAGTTAGATCTTTGTTAGTAAAATCTGAACTTTTTGAGTTAGCAGGCGATTTAGCAATAAAAACAAATGAGCCTGAAAATGCAGTAGGCCTATATCTCAAAGGTGGTTCATATGCTCGTGCTATTGAAATAGCAAGACAAGTTTCGCCGGATAAAGTTATTAATTTAGAAGAAGAATGGGGAGATTGGTTGGTTTCAAAAAGACAACTTGATGCATCAATTAGTCATTATATTGAAGCTGGAGCTACAATAAAAGCATTAGACTCTGCAATGGGAGCAAAGCAATGGAGAAAGGCTGTACAAATTGCAAAGGTTTTGGATGATGCTGATGAAATAAAAAAGTATGCTCTCGAGTTATCCAACCATCTATCAACTATTGGTGATTTGAAGGGATCAGAGAATATTCTTGTCCGAGCAGAACTTTATCGTGAAGCAATTGAGTTGTTAAATCGGAACGGTAAATGGGAAAAAGCTTATGAAATCGCAGAAAAATATTTAAATATTGAAAATGTAATGGATATGTTTCTTGCGTTAGCTAATAAGTTGGAAAGCGAATCAAAATATCGTGATGCTGAAAAAGTGTACATTGCAATTAATGAGCCTGATAAAGCAATTTCAATGTATGAACGAATAGAACATTATGATGCAATGATACGACTCGTTGAACGATATCATAAAGATTTACTTGAAAGCACACATATGCATTTAGGCAAACAATTAGAAGCAAAAGGCAAATATAAAAATGCGGAAGTTCATTTTATAGCAGCTGGAGATTGGAAAGCAGTTGTCCATATGTACTGTAGTGCAGGGAAATGGGAAGATGCACATCGAATCGCTAAACAAAAAGACGGGGAGATGGCTGCTAATCAGGTAACTTATATGTGGGCAAAATCCCTTCCAATTGAAAACGCCACCAGACTTCTAACAAAAATGAACTTATTAGACAATGCTATTCTATTAGCTTGTGACGCAGGGCAATATGATTTTGCATTAGATTTATGTAAAACGTCTGGGCGTAATTCGGAAGACGTTCATCTAAAAATAGCAATGTCACTTGAAGATGAAGGCAAATTTATAGAAGCGGAAACTGAGTTTATTTTAGCTAACAAACCAAAGGAAGCGATTCTAATGCATTCTCACAATAACGATTGGATATCTGCTTTACAAATTGCTGAGAAATATATTCCTGAAGCTATAAATGATATTTTAACAAATCAAGCTGCATATGCATTAGAATCACGAAACTACAATGAATATGAAACTCTATTAATCAGAGCAGAACGACCCAAACTTATAATACAGCACTATCGGGAGAATAGAATGTGGAATGATGCACTTAGAATCGCAAGAGAATATGCTCCCAATGAAGTTAATGAATTAAAAACAATGCAAAATAAAGAAGCACGAAGTAGTGCAATAAGCGACTCGCGTGCTCTGTTACAAAAATCTTCAGACTATACTCGAAACGAGGATTTTAAAAAAGCAGCGGAATGTCTTTTAGAAATTAATGAAATAAACTTAGATCAATCAACCATTGAAAGAGCGCTGATTCGAGCAGCTGAGATATGTAATCAGTTTTTAGAAGGGCAAGATGCGGTAGAGATTGCTACAGAGCTAGGACCAAGATTATATGAAATTAATCAATTTGGTCTTGCCGCACAGTTATTCTTAGTAGCAGAGTTGCCAAAAGAAGCTGTTGATGTTTTTATAAAATCAGAAAACTGGAGTAAAGCTAGACGATTGGCAAAAGAGATAGATCCTCAACTTTTACTGTATGTTGAATCACAACAAAAAAGATTATTAAAAACTGAAGGAAACATCGAACAACTAGCTGATATTGATATAATTGGAGCATTAGATCTATTAGCTGAACAAGGTCAATGGACACGATGTATTGAAAAAGCAAAACAAAAAGGCTCTGGCATTCTACAAAAATATCTAGCCATATACGCAGCACAATTAATTCGTGATGATGATCCTGTTGCTGCCATGAAATTATATTTAACTCATGGTGTACCTGCAATTCCAGAAAACTTTAATATTTATCATAGGATTGCAATTATGTGTTTTGGTGTACGTGAGCCAGAAGGAACAACTATTTGGAAATATTTACGAACATTTTTGTTTGATGTATGCCAATCGATTCAAAGCTCCTCAGAACTTGCAAATGCTGAAGCTTTTCGTCAATTTGATTTATGTTTATTAATATCACACTACTATGCTACCCGCAATGCATGTCGACAAGTACCAGCATTGCAACAAATCGCTGTTAAAATATCATTAGCATTACTTCGACATTCGGATATAATTCCATGTGATAAGGCTTTTTATGAAGCAGGGATGGATTTACGTTCGCTTGGACGTGAATCGGAAGCATTCGTAATATTAAACCATTATTTAGACATTTGTGAAGCGATTGAAGAAGGATCAGGAAATTTAGTTGATCATTCTGATTTAACATTTACAGATTTTCCAAGTTCTGTTCCAATTCCGGAAGCATTACATTTAAAAAACGAAGACAATTTGCATGAAGAAGTTCGCGAATGGGTTCTAGCAATTAGCATGGATCAAAAAGTTGACCAAACATTTCCAACAGATGATCGTGAGTTGTATGAGTCATGTTTGAGTAGTACAGATTATCCGTGTGTTATTTCTGGGTATCCAGTTATTGGTAAACAGCCTATCATTTTCCAAAGATCTAATCGATTAGCAAATCGAGAAGCATGGAGTAAATTAACTGTTCAAGCAAGGATGGCTCCACATACTGATGTGCCGGATGTTATTGAGTTTATTGAAAAATGGTGTGGATCCGCTAATTTTATTTCAAACTAGCAAAGTTTTTATTTATATCTTGCTTAAATTTTGATTTTAAGTAAATAATTAGAAAAAATATTTTTAAGTCTTTTTGTTTGATTTGAAGTGAAAAAGTTCAAGCGACAGGTATATCCGCTAGAAATAGGAAGATTTCGGGGTCTGACAGTTTTGTGTTTTATTAGATGTGTCAGATTAGTTTAAATAAAAAATTTAAGTAGAAACAGAATAATTCAAAAAAATTATCAAACCAAACTAAATACAGTAACGGAAACTACTTTATCAATGAAATTTCGGAACAGTTTTATTTAAGTTGGTTAAAACTACTTTTAATAACTTATTAAATCCACCAAAGAGCAAATTAACGTTCTCACTACGTCACACCTTCAATACCACCACACATAATTTATAATCAAAAATTATCAAACAACTTTTACACCTAAAAAAATACAAATATCTATCAATTTAGGAAAACTTTGTAAACGTGTAATCAATATATATTTATTGGAACTAAATAATTGCCCATTTTCCAAATTTTCAATGAAAATATTCCTTAATTCAAAAGAATCATGACTTAACTTTGTTTTCCTTTTTATTTAAATTTTTGCGCAAAAAATAAATAAAAAAACTGAAACAAAATCAAAAGAACATTTATTTATTATTTCTTAAGGAATTTGTTGTTGTAATTGTATGGCGTGAGAGTGTCGTGCATTATGTTAGTATAACGTTAATTCCATTGGAACCTCTTAGGTTAGAAAGCTAAAAATCTCTGAAGTTATAAATGAAAAGTGTATCTAAAAGAAAGTAGGAGTTTAAATAACATAAACTCAAAACTGATGATAGCATGGCCGTTGGCGGTTGCATTCGTTTCAATATTCCCAGGGTCACAATCTCTGGACTTGGATAATTTTATTTTTAAATTTGGGAAAGATTTATGCTGTATCTACGTGTGCAAAAGTGTGACCTTGGCCATTTTCATCTAGATCAAGGACAATAAAATTTAGTAAATTTTTAAAGCAGCTGATTTTTCAAGAACCCTAAACGCCAAGGTTGTCATCTGACAAAAAATGATAAAAAAAGGTTCAAATATTCAATATTTATAAATTTTATTTAAACATTATGTTTTAAATGACCGTTATAACGCTTTAGATTATTCGACTTTTGAGGCTCTAGCCGCCTAAATGGTACCCCTATATGACCAGTGAACTTGTCCAAGAGATTATTCGACGCAACATACACAAACATTTTTTGGCACCCAAATTTTTCCGAAATCCCGAGATGATGGACTTTGCAATAGGTAGATTTTTCTATGAAATCTACCTAAATGGCGTGAAATTTGTTCCAGGCTGAGTATTGTGAGTAAAAGTCCGTATAAGTTGGCCTTGAGACTAACGTCCTTCTCAAAAACCTTTAAGATACTCGTACCACTTATAATAAGAATTTTCTTAACATAAGTGACAGCAGCAAGTCGGATGACGAGCAATTTGCTTATTCGCACGTGAAAGGTAGACGAACTCACAAAAGAGAAATTTGATGCGGTGTTTGTTAGAACGAAAATGTAACAAGGTAACTAGCATCGACGATATAACACCTGAAATGATTCCACATGATCTTGAAACTCTACCTTAGATTATTTGAACTTGATCAAATAACCTAGAGGATTGAAATTATGCCACAAAAAATCAAAGAATTTTAAAATAATTCATAAATTTAGAATCCAATGAGGCTGCTGGATTGTAGTTGACACAATTATTATTAAAAATAGTACATTTTGCTACAAGAGATGAAAACACTGCTTTTTCGTGAGTGAAAGCTTGTTCACGAGACGCGTAATTATAGCATCGAATAGGGCAATTTCATGAACGTAAAATGTTTTCATCTCGCGTATGTAATGCAATTTTTTCTAATAGTAAATATATAAACGATATTTATTATAAATTATTAAATTAGAAATGGACAAAATAACATCCAAAATTCATATTCTATTTTTTTCATGGTTGCTATGTTTTAAAATCTTAGTAAAATTATATGAAAATACCATAGCAACTACAATTAATTTGTTATTTAGCGAAAATGATTTTACACTAGTGGAAAAAAACCATTTTCACAGGGGATTAAGCCTGCATGAAAATAGACTTTTTATCTGCTGTCGTGAAAAATTGTATATTTTCTTACAAGAGATGTAAACATTGTTTTTTGTGAGTAAACATTTGAGACATGTTTATGAACAAAAAACGTTTTTATCTCGCGTAAGAAATGCAATTTTTCCTATGATAGTATATATATAATCGATATTTATTAAAAATTATAAAATTAAAAATCGACAACACAACATTCAAAGTTAATATTCTATTTTTTCAGTGTTGGGTAGTTTAAAAAACTTTGTAAAATTATATGAAAAACCATAGCAACTAATATTTGTTATTCTTTTAACACTAATGCAAAAAGGACAAATTTTCATAGCGAATTAAGCAAGATGAAAATAAACTTTTTCGACACCCGTACTATAAAAATACGCTTATATGACCAAAATCCGTTTTATAATGATATTCATTTCGATACAGATTTTATTACGATACAGATTTTTAATCAATAGAAAGAAACCCATAGTTTTTCAATCAAACGTGCTATTCATTTGACGTTTGTTGAAATTTTCGTATGGGAAAAAAAATTGAACTTTGAAACTTGAAAATTGAAATTTTCGGTTGTAATACCACGAGTCATTGAAATTTTTTCGAAAATTTTTTGATTTTACGAATTAAATTATTTAGCAACACTGCGAATCAAAGCGCACAATAAACCACGAGTCCGAAGGACGAGTGGTTTAAGTAGTGGTTTGATTGAGCAGTGTTGCTTAAAAATAATTTAATGAGTAAAATTGAAAAATTTTAGACAAAAATTTCAATGAAGAGTGGTATTTAATGAGATAATTTTTTTTTAATTATAATTTTATTTAAAAGATAATAATTATTAGTTTCTAAATAAAGTTTTTTCTACAAATTATTCAGCTTATAAAAAATTATGTAAAATTGCAAATAATAAAAATGTCCGTTTTCATTCATAAATGATTGCTTGTTTATGTTTATTTGTCAAACATAAATTACAAATTTATAGCATTTATGCGCCTACTAAGATAAAATTATATTTCATTTTGTAAGAAGAAAAAATGACAACAAAGAATTTTCATAACGACAAAGCAAAATTATCGACGACAAGAAGAATTGCCGACAGTAAAAACACAGCCTACTGTTTAAATACCATAGTTTGTATGAATGAAAAATAAAAATTAGCAAAAAAAAATTATCGTTGTAATTTTCGTTCTTCGTTATTTACCGGGTGTAGAAAAAATAGCGTATGCCACTTTCATGTAATGGTTATTAATACACTCGCTTACGGCTCGTTTCATATCCCGGTTAATGCTCGTGTATTAATAACCGTCATTACATGATCGTATCGTAGCATACACTATTTCATATGCTATCATAGAAAAACATTATGTTTTTAGAAATCAAAATGAACTACTATGATTTGCTTATATAGCTTGTAGCTTGTTTTGTTTTACAGATATTGTCATACATTATCACACATAGGCTTTTTGGTGAATTAAATATTTTGATTTTAACCAAATTAACAAAAACAACTCGCCAAGGGTTCCGTGAACGTAAATAGCAAAATATCAAAAATAATTGATATTAAGTTGTGTTGTGGTCTTTATATTGCCCGACCATATAGACACATAAAAAATGAATTTTTCTCGTAAATATCATTTGAAAATTAGTCGAACATTTGGTGAAAATTGCCACGCATTAATTTTCCGTTGCATTTAAAGGTTGTTTTGGGTGCTACTTTATTTATACGGTAATAGACGTTGCGCTATGAGTTATGACCTATTTCTTCAAAATGCCGATAAAATTTAAATTCTAACGTTTCTCGCTGAAATTCTTCCACAAAAATTAATAGCGTTTTCGATTCTACAAAAAAATGTGACTTTATTTTGCACTTTTTTATCAGGTCACATTTTTTCTGTTCGATTCTCAAAAAAATGTTGACCGGAAAAAATTTGCGTTTTCTTTTCTCGATTTGGATGCAATTAGTTTCAAACTTTTTGAGGGCAACTATATTGCATTTTTTGACTTTTTCTCAAGAGACGGTGCAAGAATGTTGCCTTGTTTAATATATAAATATATTATAAAAAATAAGAAAAAACATATTTTTAAAGATGTATTTTTCTTAAATAAAAATAATTAAATAGTGTAAAAATAATATTAAAAAATTGAATTTCTTTATTTTGTTAACCAAGTTTGACAGATCTAAAAAATGTGACTTTTTTCTGTTCGATTCTCAAGTAATTTAAGAGCAAACCTGAAAAAATAAATGCAACACTACAAGAAAAATATGCAAAACTGAAAAAGTTTTGCCCGCTCTGAGGTCAAAACTTAAATCGAGAAACGAAAACGCTATAAATTACGAAAAAATAATTATTGAAAAAGAAATATTATTTGATTTTCAACACAATCTGTTAAAATTTACTAAAGTAGAATAACAGAATAAATTTAAATTTATTAGTCGATTTGCAGATTCAATTTAATCGAGAAATGGGCCGGCATTTGAAAATAGGAATATTTTAAACGAACTCACTTCACTTTAACTTCCATACTTTCATGGTAAGTTCATTTGTCTAGTTCCATTTTCAATGGATGTGGATAAAATTGAAAAAAATAGTATTAAAACCAATTATTTTGTAATAAAGTAATGAAAATTAATTCAAAAATTTAATAACAAAAACATAGTTGTATTTAAATAGTGAAGAGTGAAATTTTTAATCAATATTAATGATACAATATTACAATATTATAAAATTGTACTAACAAAAAATGTCGTTTACGGAAGGAACGCTAGTTAAAAAGCTTGTTGAATTAAATTCAAGTCAGCAAAGTATTCAAACCTTATCATTATGGGTAATACATCATCGTAAACACAATGCAATTATTGTTAAAACATGGTTTAAGGAGTTTCAAAAAGGTAAAATTACTTGAAAAATTACTAAATGCTTTATTATGACAGCTGTCAGAATAAATTTTTGAAAATATGTTTAGTCTACGTTTATGTAATTTAATGAAACCTTGTTAACTTTAATATAAATCCATAAAATAAGTAATTGTGTAATTATTTGAAATTTGTTTCCACATGTATGATAAACTGATAAGTTTGATATATGAGGTGTAAGCTGCTTATTAAATATAGCCTTAAAATTTCAAGGTCACGAAACCAACACTTCCGTAATTTAACAAAGTAAATAAATACCGTATGATTGTTTATATTTTAAACACTTTGGTAACCGACAATATTACTTAAACCACGGTGCTCATAATTTTTTTTATAGTGGATTCTTTTCAACTGTACCAAACAATTTTCAGTACAGTTCCAACACCGAATTATTTTTTTTGTATTGAAATTCATTCCAAAAAAATACAAAATTCGATAATTTGGTGCTGGAAGTTGTTCGGTACAGTCGAAAAGAATTCACTATTAGTTCCTGATTTGTTTAGTGAAGCTTGTAGTCTTAAAGAAAATGAGTTGCAATGCGAAATCACTGGTTTACATAATCAGGTACTACTGATGAAATGATGTTTTTTTAAATTCATCAAAATGCATGATGTAAACCTTTGAAATTTTTTGTTACAGAAAAGTCATTACGCCTGCAAAATAAATCAAAATAAATTTCGTCAAATATTAAAAGTTAATGTTTTAATTTTGTTATTTATGTTAACATATGTTTACTCTTTTACAAAAGCTTTGATTATAATTTTTATTCATAATATTTGAACTTTTTAAAAATCAGACCAAAACAGAATCACTTCATTTATATTAATAAAATTTACTGAAAATATTGCTTGTGTAGGA
This sequence comes from Diogma glabrata, assembly GCA_963693315.1. NCBI lineage: Eukaryota > Metazoa > Arthropoda > Insecta > Diptera > Cylindrotomidae > Diogma > Diogma glabrata. The sequence goes on from CAVNZG010001835.1 coordinate 48,259, forward strand.
AATTTTAATCTTCAAAGGTCAAAACCCCTGGGCTGATCCCGTGTTATTTAGCCTCATTTACTATTACCACTGAGAAAACCATTGTTCATTAGTTTTATAGAGCGCGAGAAATTTTTACATACAACTAAGTATACAGCTGATCATCAATTCTAAAACTAATAAAAAAATGTTTCTTTTTAAGTAGAGTGCAATCGTGCTCTATGTGAGGGCAGACAAGTGGTTAGGACTTAGGTTGATCAATATTCAAAGGTCCCGGGTTCAAATCCCGGTCAGAGCAAAACATTTTTTCTTGAAAAGTCAATAAACAAACCCCGGTCTGCAAATATCCTTCAAACACTAAAACTGAATTGAGAAAATTTGTTGATGGTACCAAAGATGTTGAGGCACCCATGTATGTCTGATAAAAATCTCACAATTTAAATTTTCCTTAAAAATAAATGGTTAAACATAGGTTATATAATTAAAAAGATCTTTTTTCTCTTTTTTAGTGCCAGAAGAAAAAAAACTAACTTATATGTATCTGGCAAATGATGTTATTCAAAATAGTAAAAAGAAAGGACCGGAGTATGGAAAAGAATTTGAATTTGTTTTAACTAAGGCATTTAAACACATTTCAGATACTTGCCAACATAATAATATATTTAAAAGCTTAGACAGATTGTTAAATATATGGGAACAGCGTGGTGTTTATGAAACTGAACGTATTCTTAGTTATAGAGATAATTTACATGCCAAAGATGCTGGCACCCCCCCATTAGATGAAGAGGATGACGATCAAAACGATCGTAAGAGAAAAAGTGACTCGTCTGTCGAATCATCCTCAAGTAAAAAATTAAAGAATATGTCAGCAAAAGAAGTGGCTAAAGCTGTAACGGAAGGCGTTGAGCTTAATGGAGCTTATGAGACCCATGTTACATTAAATGCAACTATGCCAGCTGGTAAGTCTGTTGCTGTTATTCATAAAAATTGAACAATAACTCATTTTACAACAAATATTAACATTTTTTGAATGATTAATTGGTATGACAATTTTGAGAATATTAGATTTTATAGGGGTTTAAAATGCTCCTTTTTTCACTCCTTTACTCGTTCTTTCAGAGAGAGTAGCTTAAAAAAATATGTACTATTTCCAAATACAGGAGTGAAAATAAAAAATATCGTTTTTACTCCTAATTCGAAATAAATATTTTCTTTCAAATACTCACATTTAAAATTTTCTTCAAATTTGATTCTAGCGATCAAATAAGTTAGAGATCAAATAAGCTTACTTGAAAACTTATTTGATCGCTAATTTTTCATATATCCGAACTGATCAACTAGAGTTCTGATTATTTTTCATTCATATATTTAAAAAGAAAAATTAAAAATTATATGCTAGCATTTCTCATTACCACTTTTTGAAATCATTGCTTCTACGTCAACAAAATGTCTACGCAAAAACTTTATTTATAAGCGTAGCGAAGCACGCCGGACCCTCGTAGTATCAATTTTAAAGAGATGCACCACGTACATCAACACTCATACCATTATCACGTCGACGGTACAAAGGATAACCATTCACAGATTCTTTAGTATTTTCAGAAAAAGGTTTTGGAAAATTCTTACTACATTTACCATCTCTCATACAAACAGAATTGGGATCACCAGAGCACCACATGGTCCATGCATCATACGACGTTTCAAATGTTCATGTAATTTAGGAAAAAGAATGAGATTAGGGATTTCAGTACACACAAATTTATTAATCATTTCATTTCCATCAATTCTATCTTCATCTGACAAATTTAACAAAATATGAGCCTGCGGAAGACCACGTTTTTGAAAATCAATGGTATATATAAGTGTTTTGACAGAACCGAAAATCTTTTTTTTCATTAAACAATCTATGAGCTCTTTAAGTTTCACTTTAAACACACGCACAACAATATCAGGACGAAAATTCGAAGGCTCATAATTACTCAAATTATCAACAATTTTTGGTCATTGAGGATTACATGTCATTGTTATAAATAAAGAAGGTTTACCGAAATGTTGTACAATAGACATTGCATCCAAGTAATTTTGATACATGTTACGTGGTGAACCGGTGAAAGAAGATGGCAAAATTACTTTACGACCAACTACTTGCATATTATCATCGCCATTGCGATTTTGATGCAAGAAATCTGTTAAATTATTGTACAAATCAGCACGAAGAGCAGATTGATTTGAACGAATGTAATGAAGCCGTGTACCTCCGATGCGAACATACATATCAACAATCCATTGAAGAAATAATTTTTGAGAGCGATGCAAAAGACTAAAACCATCACGTATAGCAAGGCGATAAGATGCATATTGCAACATTGTAACTTTTGTACGTGGCACATTAGCACGTGAAGTTGAAACTAAATTATGTGGAATATTAACTTGCCACACAGTATCACCATTTGGAAACAACAAAGCATAAGCTAAAGGATCCAAAGAAGAATCAAGGACAGAAACAGAACGAATTTCATTTCTCTGTTAACTTTTATAACCATTGACACATCAGCAGTAACATTCTCAGGTCTTTCACAAAATTCATGCATTGATTTAAAAGAACGAACAAAAGGATTCACACGATCTAACACAAAACCTATCTCACGCATAAGAAAAACTTCACATACATTGGCATTTCTATTCATTCTCATATTAGCAGCAGAATCAACATCATAAAAATATAATTGTGTATACATTGGAGGTCGACCATAAGCAGGAATTAAAGCACCAGAACGATGATAAAAAATATTATGAATTTTAAAATGATAAATACCACGTGCAATTCATTTCTTCATTCACAACATTCATTTCACCATTAACACCATTCATAACACCATTCATTTATGAAGGAAAAACAGAACAAAATTTTCACATTTATTCACTTCAATGTACATAAGAAGACTAAAATAAAATACAATGTATAAAAGAATAACAAAATAACATCGTATCGTTTTTGTGAAAAAAAAATATATTTTGCTCATTGAATAATATATGAATATATAAGGAAGAATAATTACGTGTGGCTACACGAATATTTTTTGAAGTATGTAATTTGTATATCTGTGCGTTCTTCATCTATGACATTTGACATATTTCGTTTTGTATTTTAAAATAAAATGATATATAAGTATTAATATATAAGATAAATAAAGAGTATGACGAAAAAGTACTAAATTACTTCTGCATATGGAATGAAAAATAATAAAAATATGATTGTTTTCAAAATAGTAATATAATAACAAAAATAACTCTTTAAAACAAGAACAATATAAAAAATAATTTTTTCTACACCCGTACTATAAAAATACACTTATATGACCAAAATCCATTTTATAATGATATTTATTTCGATACAGATTTTATTGCGATACAGATTTTTAATCAATAGAAAGAAACCCATAGTTTTTCAATCAAACATGCTATTCATTTGACGTTTGTTGAAATTTTCGTATGGGAAAAAAAATTGAACTTTGAAACTTGAAAATTGAAATTTTCGTAGTAATTTTCGTTCTTCGCTATTTACCGGGTGTAGAAAAATAGCATATGCCACTTTATTAATACACTCGCATATACCATACGAAACTCGCCTACGGCTCGTTTCGTATCCCGGTTAATGCTCGTGTATTAATAACCGTCATTACATGATCGTATATGTTCTGCCGAAGCAACTTCATCAGAAAAATATGGAAATATGATTGAATTACATTGAAGCAGGAATATCTCGCCCACGGTATGCCAGTATACCTTATCCAGCAGCCCTGGAAACTGGCTAGGATTCGATGGGCCGAATCACCCGTTAATCCGAAAGGTGAATCCGAAATTCAAAATGATTAAAGAAACGAACACTAGGAAGAAAAAAGATAAAACAACAAACCGGAACAACAATCAAATATCGACCCTTGGCTATCGCACCCGGACACGAATTGGGAACTGGAACGTCAGAACTCTAACAGAAACATCGAGGCTAGCACAAGTTGAGAAGGTATTGAATGAATATAAGATCGAAATACTAGGACTCAGTGAAGTAAGATGGAAAAACAGTGGGGAATTGACAACAAGCGCAGGAAACCACTTCATGTTCTCTGGTAAAGCCGACACACATGAACAAGGTGTAGGAATATTAACAACACCCAAAGCAAAGCAAGCACTACTCGAATGGAAACCGATAAGTAGCAGAATAATAACAGCTCGATTTCAGTCGAAAATCAGAAATACAACCATAATTCAGTGCTATGCACCTACCGAAGAAGCTGATGACACAACAAAAGATGAATTCTACGAACAACTACAAACCACAATTTCTAGTGCACACCGAAATGATATAAAAATTATCCAAGGAGATTTCAATGCTAAAATTGGAGCCGATAACACTGGCATGGCATCAATCAGGGGCAGATGTGCGCTAGAATCAGCACGAAACAACAATGGTGATAGGCTCATCGATTGTTGTGTCACAAACCAGCTATTCATAGGAGGAAGTAAATTCCCACATAAGAACATACACAAATATACTTGGACATCACCCGATGGAATAACCAAGAATCAAATCAATCACGTACTGGTTAACAAAAAATGTCTGTCCTCTCTTCAGGATGTCAGAACAATACGTGGAGCAGACATACACAGCGACCACCAACTGGTAATAGCAACATTCAAAATTAAACCAGCCGCTGTGAAACAAAATAAGTCTAATCGGAGAAAATTCAACACCAATAGATTAAGAAACAAGAACATACACGACATCTTCAAACAATCGCTCCAGCTCAATCTATCAGGACAGGAAGCCAGTAATATTGATCATAAATGGGAACAAATTGAAGCAGCCTACATCAATACTGCTACAGATGTGCTCGGATATCAAGACAAGTCCCGCAAACCATGGATTAGCGATAATACTTGGAAGAAAATTGAAGAACGTCGACAGCTCAAGGTGCAACTATGTCACCAAAACACAACTGAAGCGCAGAGCAAATATGAAAGTACAGCTAAAGAAGTGAAAAAGGTGGCAAGGAATGATCGCAGAAAATTTACAGAAGACATTCTCAAGACTGCTGAAACAGCAGCCGCAAATAGAAATATGCGCACGCTACATCAATGCGTAAGAAAGGTCACAAACAAGTACACGTGTACCCCACCAATAAAGAATGAATCTGGTGAAACCCTAGAAACAACCGAACAGCAGCTTAATAGATGGAAAGAATACTTCGAAGACAACAACCAAAATAACGAGGAAAGTTTCCAGCCTGCAGATGGCATTAATAACGAAACTATCAACACCCATCCACCGACGGAACGGGAAATTAGAAGTGCAGAAACTGAAGAACAACAAAGCAGCTGGTACAGACAACATACCAGCGGAAGTATTCAAAGCAGATGCAGCTACCACAGCTGAAATCCTAACACCACTATTAGCTGACATATGGAGTTCTGGAAAAATACCGGACAAATGGAAAGAGGGTTTAACCATAACAATTCCCAAGAAAGGTGATCTAAGAGAATGTAAAAATTGGCGAGGTATATCCCTGCTCAACACCACAATGAAAGTATTAGCGATGATCATTCTGGAAAGAATATCTCCATCAATTAACAAGAAATTAAGAAACGAACAAGCTGGCTTTAGACCAGGCAGAAGCTGTACAGATCATATCAACACAATCCGTATCATCGTCGAACAATCTAACGAATGGAATTCGCCACTGTATCTACTCTTCGTGGACTTCGAGCGGGCGTTTGACACAATCAACAGAACTGCTATCTGGAAATCACTTTGTGAAATGGGCATCCCAAATCAGATAATTGATCTAATCAAGGAAATGTATCAGAATGCTGGAAACAAATTTCAATACAAAGGACAGCAAAGTGATAAGTACTTTAACAACCGGGGAGTAAGGCAAGGCTGTGTGTTATCACCGCTACTATTCCTTATAGTATTAGATAGTGTCATGCGAAAGCTCGAGAACGAAAGTCCAAATGGCATCCAATGTGGACCATTAAGACGGCTCAATGATCTAGACTACGCAGACGATATCTGCCTGCTTACACACAGACATGTCGACATGCAGCAGAAAATACAGAAGCTATGAATCCTTGCACATGAAGTTGGTCTCAAAATCAACATCACCAAAACAAAGCTAATGAGACTGAACACCAACGTGAGTACACTAATCAACATAAATAATACACAAGTCGACGATGTCGACAAATTCGTATATCTTGGTTGTACTGTAGCAAAAACAGGCGGAACAGAAGAAGACATCAGTCAACGCATCAACAAAGCAAGAAACACATTTAACTTGCTTCACAAGATTTGGAATGCGTCTGTCCTGTCAAGAAAAACAAAGCTACGGATGTTCAACGCATGGGTTAAGTCAGTACTGCTGTATGGATGTGGAACATGGAAACAAACACAGAAGATCACAAATAAACTTCAGGTGTTTGTCAACAAATGCCTAAGAAAATTAATCAAATGCTTCTGGCCGAACACCATCAGTAATGAAGAACTTCTGCGGCAAACTGAGCAGATAGACATTGAGACCGATATAAGAAAACGAAAGTGGAGATGGATAGGACATACACTGAGAAAGCAGAAGACATAACAAAGATGCCTCTGGAGTGGAACCCGCAAGGGAAAAGAAGAGTAGGAAGACCAGCAATGACCTGGAAGAAAACGGTGCTAGCCGAAGCAGAACATATCGGAAAGACATGGCTAGAACTGAAAGCAATTGCCCCCAATAGAGTTAGATGGTCCAGCCTAGTAGACGCCCTATGCTCCTAAAATGGAGATAAAGGAAGAAAAAAAAATTACATGATCGTAGCATAATATACTATTAACTTGCGAGTAAAATTTTGAGGAGTAAAAAGAGTTCTCAAATAAAATAAAATTTTAAATTCTGGATTTTACTTAAAAAATAAATTCATTGCTAGGGTTGAGTTTAAATTCAACCGTAATTCGTATGTCGCGTTTTAGACAAAAACCAAACCTAATTAAAAAAGCGAAATGTGTAATTATTTAATATTTTAACTTTTCCTATTTTATGACAGATCCACCAGAACCCGAAGAATTAATCAACGCATTATTAGAACTAGAAAACTCAGCGTCAAGTGATGCTATTGTTCGTGGTAAAATTGCAAACCTACCACAAGAAGTATCAGAAATATCTCTTTTAAGCAAGATAGAAGATAAAGAAGCTGCTGCAAAATTAGCTTTACAGGTAAATGTTAACCTACACGAAACAGTCGAATCATGATTCAAACTAGCGAATGTTTCTAGGTTAATGAAGCAGTTCATCTATTAAACGAATACAATACCCGTCTCGCAACTGAAATGGAAAATCGTAAAAAATTAGCTGTAATGTTAAAAGATTTTTTACAAGAACAACGTGAGCTACTACAACAAGCTGAACAACGTTTAGAAGAGTATAATAAAAAGTTGATAAAAGTGAAAAATTTACAGAGGGAAGTTCGAAATCATTTACATAATTTACCTGATCTCAAACAATTACCCGATGTCACGGGCGGTTTGGCACCATTACCATCAGCCGGCGATTTATTCAATATTCACTAGTAGTATTCACTTCAAATTTTTTGTTTTATTTTAAAGAAAATTTTATCAAAATTATGTAAAAAATTAAATATTTATACGTGTATGCAATTATATTAATAATTTTTAGTTTTTATTTGAAGTGATTATGGATTTAAAAATATTGTAGATAGAAAGATAGATTATAATTGAGTAAGGCTTTGAAATATATCTTTCTCATTTTATACTATGGGAAAGCTTTTTAAACTTACAAATAAATTTGACGATTGTTGCGTTTAGGTCAGGGTTTTATTCGAAATGAAATAGAAAACAAAAAAATTGCAGGTGTGAATAGACGACTGATAAGATTAGCGTAAACGCCGTGGGTCAGACATTAAATACCGACTCAAACGCAATGTGTTTAGAAGGTAAAATATTGTTACGTTTTTCAACGATACTTGGAATTGGTCTTATTCTTAATTCGATAAACGTAAATCCCAATCACCTTCCGAATTCGATCACTGATTAGTAAGCAAAAACACCCGGTTTTAATAATATTCAACACCTTAATTGTTCCACAACAAACAACAGGACAACAATAAAGTAATATTCCTAACTAGAATATTCCTTGAACAGCTTTAGAAACACCAACGGTTGATTGTGGAAATTTCCAGAATGAACATAGCATACCAAATAATACACAATAGTACATTATATAACAAGGTTGAGAAGTAAGCTATTATTGACCAAGAACTTTTATATCCAAAGGCGCGTAGCGCCCAGGGATATAATGTTCGAGGTTTATTTTAGACTTCTCAACCGAGGTATATATATATATAATTTTTTAACTACTAACACTAATTATTATATTTGATTTGATATTTTCCATTTCATTTTTAAAATATCTTTCAGCAGTTTAGTTTCATACAAATAAAACAAAACACAGGAATGCAATTATTATTTGTTTGTTTTTTTTTCTTCATTTCAATTAAAAATAAAAGAAAATTTGTTATTATTAACCTTGGTAATTTTTTATAATTATTATTGACCTAGGGAGAGAAAAATTACTTCTCATTAGAGCATTCGAGTAAATAATGACGGTTTCTCAAGTTAGTAGTTAAAAAATACTTTTATAAAATAACACTTAAAACTTTAGTTACAAAAATAATTTCTTCTATTTACACGGTTTTATTTGCACGATACAGCGCTGCGTTAATACAATTAATTAATTCCGCTTAAGGTATCGCAATCTAATGATACGTTTGATTTGACTGAAATAACTGAAAAAACAATAACAACAATTGCATACGATTTTTCAGTTGCTTCAGTGCAAATTGAACACGGCTTAATTTAAATTACATCATCGCAGGTCTAAAATAAAACTTTTATTTAGCCAAAGGAATCCCTTATATATAATTCTGCTTAATTTCTCGTATATTCTAGGAAAATACGTACTCTTTACAAAGAAAGATCCAGAACAGAAATCTACATTATTATTTTCGATATACCCTTGTTCGTAGAAAATATATATACCCTTGTTCTTAGAAACGAATTTGACCTTGATTTTATTTTATTTTATTGAAATATTTTATATCAATAATTTGAAGTTGAATACAATTGTTTTGTATTAGCTTGCGTTTATGTAGAATCGTAACAATATTATTAAAAAAATTTATATACACATGAAACTTCCATAATTCGAATCACCAAATGCCATTAATTTTAGTTCGATTTAGGGAAATTTCGAAATATAGAAACGATTTATAAAGAAATTCAAAGTTTGAATTCGAAATATAAATACGATTTATAGAGAAATTCGAATAATAGAAGTTCGATTTATGGAAGTTTGACTGTATGAAAAAATAAAATAAAAAATAGTATGTTTTCCTACAAGAGATGAAAACGTTGTTTTTTTCGTGAGTAAACATTTGTTCACGAGACGCGCCAGCGTCGAGTGAGACATGTTTACGAACGGTAAAATTTTTTATCTCGCATAGGAAATGCAATTTTTTCTATGATAGTACATATATATAATATAATCGATATTTACTATAAATTATAAAATTAGATATCGACAACATCACATTAAAAATTCATATTCTATTTTTTCATGGTTCCGTTGTTTTAAAAACTTTGTAAAATTATATGAAAAACCATAGCAACTACAATTTGTTATTCTATTTACACTGTAGTGAAAAAAGAACCCATTTTCACAGGGCATTAAGCGTGATGAAAATAGTCTTTCATATGCTATCATAGAAAAAAGAAATGCTTTTTGGGAATTTTTGTATAGGTTAGATACGACGTGTAAAATTTTTTCTTTATAGATAGGTTAAATACGTGATCAGAAAATATAAATATATGCATCGTAGTGCGATTTTTAAAATTTTTACTATAAGTCGTGTGATCGTTATTCCAAAACACAACTTTTTTGAAAATTTCTATAAGGTTAGGGAAAAAAAGAGAAGAGGGAAGAGAGAGGGAGAAAAAGAGAATTCTAACTCAGAAAAAATATTATATTCATATTTAGCAAGCAAAGATGCATCATAAAATGGTTTCAATTAAATGATCTAATGAGTTTTACAAGTGTAAAATCGGAAAAAATATTCTGTCACGATGAGGTGATTGATTGCCGCTGCCGTATTTTTCCGCCATTTTGAATTTTAGGAAAATGCCAGACTGCATAAGAAACTCTATAAACTTTAATCTTCAATTTGGGCCATAAACAAAGTTTTTACGAATGAATAATGATAGAATTTGCACAGCTTTGATCCGTTGGACGTGGAACGTCACTCCGTATACTCCACCTGTACTGTGGAACTGAGGTTTTGTAATTATTCACAAAATCAATTATGGATCTAGTTAAAAATTGATTTATGAACATTAAAAAATTAAAAATAGCCTGAGAAATAGGTAGAATGTGCATAATGGTACATTATGTAAAACGCATATATGGACTATGAAAAAAAGCATCTATTAAAAAAACAAATACCTTCCCCCGTGGGGTTTAAGCCTGGACCTTAAACTATAAATAGGGAATATAATTAGAGATATGTCTTAAACTTTTTGACTGATGGCTTCTAGAGTTATTGACCTTGAACTTTGACCTTTTCTTGAAAAATTATTAATTAATTATTTGAGACCGTTTACTTACTAAATGCTGTCTTAAATTTTTCATATGTTGTGTAATTAATGCAGTAGTTGTAGTACTTATTGGCTTAGCAGATATATAGCCAAATAACAATGTAGAAAAACACCAAACACAACGTTTTCGAATGACCTAGGCCCTCAGAGCTATGAGTGAGCCACCAGATTATTTATTCTAACACCTACCTAGTATCAGGTACAATTCATATTAAAAATAATGTCATGAGGTTACTCATGGTTTTATGAAGTAAAATAATCATATAATTTAAACGATTTACCCGTGATCTTAAACTTTGATCTCTATTCAAGGTCAAACGCGTCAGATTTAAGAGGTGGTAAGCTGCACTTTTTCTTCACAGTACTGCTAATATAACCTGAAAATTTTAGGAAAACCGAAGGCATCAACTGTCACCCCCTCATACAAAGTGTCCAACTTGAAAAAAATGACTCTTAATGACACTTAGAACTTTATTTACAAAAAGCAATTTCAAAATAACTTCTATTTACACGATTTTATATGCACGGTATAACGTTTTGTTTACAATTAATTTATTTCACATTCCACTTTAACTATTTCTACTGTCGCAGTTTTTACAGCTCCGCAGTCTAAAATAATACTATATAGTTCTACAAGAGGGATTTTCTTATATTCAATTCTGCATAACTTCTCGATTGTTCGAGGTCACTTCCGATTATTCGAGACCAATCTAAGAATATTCGATAACATTATTTTTTTTACGTTTTTTTGTTCATGCTCCATGTACGAGCGTTGCCAAGCTAATCAGCCTCGAATATTCACCGCGGTCATTCGTAACAACGACATAATTACCATAGCAGCCGATTTTTTTAAGGTCGTCTATTACGTCCGTCTCCCATGTTCTAACGTATATTTTTCTAATCATTCCAGATTGTGAATCGGTTTGTAGAACATGCCCAAACTAAGCAATCCTGTTGGAACGGGTACAACCTATTATATCTGGACCCTCAAGAAGGTCTCTGATCTCAAAGTTATATCGTGTTCTGTACTCTCCATCGTCTGTCGTAAGTGGACCAAAAGTGTAGCGTGGGATCTTACGCTCAAATGTGATTCGTCATTTTGTGTAAGGGTCCACGTTTGTGACCCATACATCACAACCGGTCTAATCAACGTCTTGTATAACTTGAGTTTGGTGTTAGTTGATACATATGGTGATCCAAGGAGAGGCTTAATTGAGTAGAAAGTTCGTTTACCTGCAGCGATTCGAGCTTTTATACCTGTAAGTATGCTGTTGTTCGAATCAAGCATGGATCAGAAATATTTAAAAGATTCAACTCCCTCAATTCGTTCATCGCCGCACATCAAATCTTTCTTCTCAGCCTCTCTTGAGACATTCATATGGTTTGCTTTTATCGTAGTTAATTTGAAGACCAATTTTTCTAGCACCACTCTCAAGCGACATGAAAGTCTCACTCATAACAGCTTCATTTCGGCCGATGATGACAACATCATCAGCGTAAGCAATCATCTGTACTGAGTTTATTGACAATATATTGTTATAAGTCGGTAGTTTCTTTTGACGGCACATATATTCCAGGGCTAAATTAAAAAGTATAGGAGAGATAGCACCACCTTGTCTTGAACCGGAGTCGACTTTATCTTTGATATTTCGTTATCTACTCGTATACAGCATTGAGAGTTCGTTCTGTACTGTCATTTTGATCGTTATTAAGGAACACGAACGAGCTCATCATGGAATGAAAGAGGTAGAAAATCAAATTAAACGATCATATTTTTTTCCTAAGATGACTTGTGTTATCAAAAGACACATCAATGCTTGCAGTATATGTAATGCCCATAAATACGATCGGCAGCCCTATAATATGAAAATATCACCTAGACCGTGTACTAAAAAACCAGTAGAACGGGTACACATCGACATTTTTAGTATCAACAAACAAAACTTTTTGTCTATTATAGACTCATTTTCAAAACCTCTGCAAATGATTCCGATCGAAACCAAACATTTGTTAGACACAACAAAGGCCTTAACAAAGTATTTCACTCAATTTGGGTTTCCTAACGTCATTTTCTCAGATTATGAGACAATATTTCAGTCACTACAGTTTAAAGAGTATTTAAATAATCTTAATATTTGATTGGAATACGTGTCATCGTCAGAATCGAATGGTCAAATTGAAACAACTCATTCAACCGTAATCGAAATTTTCAATACTAATCGAAACAAATCCCCAAATTTAGATGTTCAAACTGCAATAGAACTATCAGTAGCTTTGTACAATAACTCTGTACATTCGTCAACCGGTACAACCGTCAATTATTTTTTGTTAATTCCTTAACCTTTTGTTGCATCATGTCCACTCTAGTGGACAAAGGTTTAAATTTTTTTACTCTTCCGTAAATGCCTTAACAAATTTAATTCCATGTTTATTCATTCTATATCATTTGAGCTTTCAACTATTGATCGTAGATGGCAGCACCTCATATAATACCTCACATATTATTACACACCTACACTCAAAGAAAAACGTAGGTAAATTTAACTGAAAACATATGTTAAGTCAACTAAAAGTTAACTTCGGATTGAGCCAACATAGCGCTTTGTCAGTGCTACAAATTTCGACATGTTAATTTAACATAAATAAGTTAATGTAACTTGTCCAAATTGTTTATAAAACTTAACAAAGCGATTTTTGAATTTAACAATCGAGCAAGTTAAGTTAACTTAAATTAATGTTAATTTAACTAAAATAACGTTAATTTGACTTATGTGAATTTAACGTACTGTTGAACAATGGCTATGTAATTTTTATCATAGTACAAATGTTGATGTAACATAGAACAATGTAAATTTAACATGTCAAATTCAACATATTAGTTAACACATACCAATTAACATACATAAACATACGTTAACACATACATACATATACATATATATACATATATATATATATATATATATATATATATATATATATATATATATATATATATATATATATATATATATATATATATATATATATATATATATATATATATATATATATATATATATATATATATATATATATATATATATATATATATATATATATATATATATATATATATATATATATATATATATATATATATATATATATATATATATATATTAGACTGGTCGTTAAAAACTAAATTTTCCGAGACGCCCCCCAGAAAAATTCTTTGTGGTCAAAAAACCATAACGGCTTTTTTTTTTTTTTTTTTAAGTGAAAAGAACACGTGCCGCAAAATCATCGAAGTTTATTTTTTGATAAAATTGTTAATATCTCATAAAATATGCAGATGTCAAAAAAAATCACATAATCATTTTTGCAGGAAATTTAATTCTCTACAAAAAAGGTCCAAGTCATTTTTTTCCTAAAACCTATATTTCTGATGATATTTTGAAATAAAACTTGAAATTCTTCGAAACTCGTAAAACCAAATGATGAAAATTTCGACGAAAAAGTACTAATTTTGATTTTTTTTATCACGATTATTTTTTTATACATTTCATTCTATAGCATAAGAAGAAAATTAGGAACTTTTCGTCATCTTTATTTTTTATGTTTTTTAAAAATTACGAAAACTTACAAGTTTATTTTCAAAATATCATGAGAACTATACGTTTTCGGGAAAAAATGACATGGACCTTTTTTGTAGGAAATTAAATTTCCTACAAAAACGGTTATGTGATTTTTTTTGACATCTGCATATTTTATGAGATATTTGAAAAAATCTACGAATTTTTCAAAAAATCAACTTCAACGATTTTGCGGCACGTGTTCTTTTGATTTAAAAAAAAAAAAAATAATGCCGTTGTGGTTTTTTGACCACAAAGAATTTTTCTAGGGGGCGTCTCGGAAAATTTAGTTTTTAACGACCAGTCTAATATATATATATATTTGTATATATACTACTAATACTACCAAAACCTTGTCAATTTCAACTCCACCAAAACACAGCTGTTGATTGTTTCCAGATTAAAGACCGAGTTCCCCAAAGATATTTTATTTAGTATGTGTGATGAACCAATAGGTGAATGTAAAAACATTCGTTTATTGGGTGTCACAGTTTCAAATGACCTACTCTGGAACGATCATGTAATGGCGATGGCAAAAAGCGCGTCTAAAAAACTCGGCCTCCTAAATAGATGCAAAAAATTTTTCACTCCATACCAATTGCTCCATGTTTATAAGTCCTATATTCGTCCCTGTATGGAGTACTGCTGTCAAGTTTGGGGTGCTGCCTCTGTTTCCATCTTGGCCCTCTTGGACTCTGTTCAAAAGCGAGCTATACGAATTGTAGGTGATCGAACTTTGACATCACAACTTGATTCCCTACAACATCGTCGCACTGTTGCTGACCTCGTTGTTTTTTACAAATATCGTCATCAGCAGTGCTCAGATGAAATCAGCGGCATCATGCCTCAAACTTATTCTTACCCCCGTTCCACTCGGCAATCGGCTGCCGCAACCAGTGAAACGGTAAAGATCCCGCGCTGTCATACTGGCAGATCGCAGAGAGACTTCTTTGTCCGAACTGCGTACAAATGGAATAGTTTGCCGGAACACTTAGTCTCAGGTGGCTTCAACCCACAGATGTTTAAAAAAAGCGTTAATCTACACCTCAGAACGCCAGTTGTTGTGGGACCCAGGTCTAGACCTAGGTCTTAAAAGGTATTTATGTGTTGTTGTGACACATATTCTAAACCCTATTACACAACACATTTTATTAAAAAAAAAAAAAAAAAAAAAAAAAAAAATATAAATATTCAAAATTAGGCAGTAAATATTAAATAAGTTGAATAAAACTTGAATTTTAGTTTATCACATTTTTATTTCCAATAAATAAATTTCTACTTCTTTGCAGTTTTAAATAATATAAAACTAAATTTATATAATACAAAAATAAATAATATAAAAATAATAAAAGCATATAAAATATATTTACTAGTAAAATTATTAAAATTTTAATTTTTTTGTTCCGACGCTGCGGCTCTATTTTGAAAGTCCGACATTAAACTTGTCACCAATGGAACTTTTCTTAAA
Organism: Diogma glabrata; assembly: GCA_963693315.1. Taxonomy (NCBI): domain Eukaryota; kingdom Metazoa; phylum Arthropoda; class Insecta; order Diptera; family Cylindrotomidae; genus Diogma; species Diogma glabrata. The sequence goes on from CAVNZG010001835.1 coordinate 64,025, forward strand.
CGTATTTTAGTAAACCATCTTTAGTGGGTTTGGGTTTAATTGATGGAGGCAAGAGAGAAGCAATGCTCATCAGTGTGCATATATTGAATGCATCTGAGAATGCATCTGAAACATGTTTAAATAATTAATATACAGCTTTTACAATATTTATATACACACGTATTTATATGAGCCGTTTACTGCATCGATTATGTTCACTTTTCATATAACCTTAAATTTGAGTGTCAAAGCACTTGATCTGGTTTGGTCTTGAAATAGTAGATTTGTGCAATGAACGGCTCATACATTTATATATATATATATATATATATATATATATATATATATATATATATATATATATATATATATATATATATATATATATATATATATATATATATATATATATATATATATATATATATATATATATATATGTAAATATATATATAGATATATATATATATATATATATATATATATATATATATATATATATATATATATATATATATATATAAATATATATATATATATATATATATATATATATATATATATATATATATATATATATATATATATATATATATATATATATATATATATATATATATATATATATATATATATATATATATATATATATATATATATATATATATATATATATATATATATATATATATATATATATTAGACTGGTCGTTAAAAACTAAATTTTCCGAGACGCCCCTAGAAAAATTCTTTGTGGTCAAAAAACCACAACGGCACTAATTTTTTTTTTTTTAAGTCAAAAGAACACGTGCCGCAAAATCATCGAAGTTTATTTTTTGATAAAATTGTTAATATCTCATAAAATATGCAGATGTCAAAAAAAATCACATAATATTTTTTGTAGGAAATTTAATTCTCTACAAAAAAGGTCCAAGTCATTTTTTTCCTAAAACCTATATTTCTGAAGATATTTTCAAATAAAACTTGAAATTCTTCAAAACTCGTAAAACCAAATGATGAAAATTTCGACGAAAAAGTACTAATTTTAAGTTTTTTTGTCACGATTATTTTTTTATACATTTCATTCTATAGCATAAGAAAAAAATTAGGACTTTTCCGTCATCTTTATTTTTTATGTTTTTTAAAAATTACGAAAACTTACAAGTTCATTTTCAAAATATCTTGAGAACTATACGTTTTCGGGAAAAAATGACATGGACTTTTTTTGTAGAAAATTAAATTTCCTACAAAAATGGTTATGTGATTTTTTTTGACATCTGGATATTTTATGAGATATTTGAAAAAATCTACGAATTTTTCAAAAATTCAACTTTGACGATTTTGCGGCACGTGTTCTTTTGATTTAAAAAAAAAAAAATAGAGCTGTTGTGGTTTTTTGACCACAAAGAATTTTTCTAGGGGGCGTCTCGGAAAATTTAGTTTTTAACGACCAGTCTAATATATATATATATATATATATATATATATATATATATATATATATATATATATATATATATATATATATATATATATATATATATATATATATATATATATATATCTGTAGGTGGGAGGTAAACTACACCAAGTCACATTTTTAAAATTTTACAGGAAAGCCAAAAAACTGTTTGAAAATGGACTATTTACTATGGACTTGGACTATTTAAAATTGTTCTATCTCGAAAACTACACTAGTTAGGACTCAGTGCTCTTAACCTCTCGGTAGAGAACAAAATCCTGATTCTAACAGTATAAAAAAACGTATTTTGAAAAAATTGGACTTGGTGTAGTTTACCTCCCACCTACAGATATATATATATATATATATATATATATATATATATATATATATATATATATATATATATATATATATATATATATATATATATATATATATATATATATATATATATATATATATATCTTTGGTTATTTTTATTCGGTTTTAGCTCTAGTGGATTACGTTAATAAACGAAACAAAAATATTTCAATTATTTATCGCTACGTTTCGATACGACTCCCGCATCATCTTCAAGCGAAAAAAAAATTTATTATTTAAGTATAATAAAAAAACATTATTTTTATTTTGATTTTTTTAAAAAATTTTTGATTTGTTAGTTCCACAAATAATGTTTTTTTATTATACTTAAATAATAAAATTT
>CAVNZG010001835.1:66371-122500 GCA_963693315.1 Diogma glabrata
AGTTCCATTACTTGAAGAAGCAACAGCACTTAATCAAGCTGACGCTATTTTTAATGTCTTTACTGAGTGGAATCTTAAAGAAAGAATCAGAGGAATGTGTTTTGATACAACTAGCGTGAATGCTGGTAAATCATTTAATTTAAATTTCTTAATGTTGATTATTGAGGAGTAGTATTCGTGGTTCAATTCTCAATATGAAATCCCTTTATTAGTTGTGTTGTATTTATTGTCACCGTACTTTTAAATTAATTTTTTTTACACTTTACACTTTTTTTACATTTTTTCGGTTAATGAATTAATATATTTTGTGAAATCAATAAACATTTTTTATTAACTGTTATTATACTTTTTAGAATAAAAGATTATCTAAATAATTAAAATTTATAAATATTATATAAAAAGTATTATAAATTTTATATAAAATTTATAATCAATTGATAAAAAGAATTGCACTTGAATTGATTAAAAATGAATTAAAGGTATAAGTATAATAACTTACTAATAATGTCAAAAGTTGTAGTTCTTTCAACTGATGACCCAATAAAATAGGTTAATGTCCTAAATAAATATATTATCTATAAAATTGTTCCGTTCATGTTAGTTGTAGGTCCAACCAATTATGGAACTTTGGTTAAAAACTTTATTTTAGGCGAACAAATTGCTTTGAGAGACATCCACGTCAAAATAAGAGAGTCACAAAAAAGTGAGTAATAGCATTTTTGAAGCCCATGAACTCATCCACAAATTCCACCTACGACTATCGCCATAGCATTAAGTGCTGCCGAACTATAGATAATCAAACATAAAATCACGAATTCTCCATGTATTTTGTATGGAAAAACTTTAAACGCATTGCGCAAGTTCTAAGAATTGGAATTACGGGCTGAAATTTTCAGTGAATTATTTTTTTATCATTCTTAACAAAAATTTGAAGTAGGACTTTAGAAAAAAAAAATTTTTTTTGAAACGAAGCAGTCTAATATATATATATATATATATATATATATATATATATATATATATATATATATATATATATATATATATATATATATATATATATATATATATATATATATATATATATATATATCTATATATATATATATATATATATATATATATATATATATATATATATATTTATATATATATATATATATATATATATATATATATATATATATATATATATATATATATATATATATATATATATATATAAATATATATATATATATATATATATATATATATATATATATATATATATATATATATATATATATATATATATATATATATATATATATATATATATATATATATATATATATATATATATATATATATATATATATATATATATATATATATATATATATATATATAAATATATATATATATATATATATATATATATATATATATATATATATATATATATATATATATATATATATATATATATATATATATATATATATATATGTATATATATATATATATATATATATATATATATATATATATATATATATATATATATATATATATATATATATATACTAGCGGGACCCGGCGTGCTTTGCTACGCCTATAAAAAAGTTTGTGCGCGTACATTTTTGGAATTATCAAAAATAATTTCAAAGAGTCGGAATAAGAATGAAAGCGTATTTTTTAATTTTTCCGTTTGGGAAATATGAATAACAGAGAGCATTAGCATTCTAGCTGATCAATCTAGATGGATTGAGAATCGAACGGCATGTCAAAATTTGAAAGTGATTGGTAAAGAGTTTTGGAAAATTTTTAAGCTTGTTGTCGAATTTCCAATTCGATTAGCATTCGCACTATTAATAAGTCACAAGGCCTAACAATGTCAATTTGTGGGCTGGACCTAGAAACCTCGTGCTTTTCGCATGGTCAATTATATGTTGCGTGTTCGAGGGTTGGAAAACCTTCAAGTTTTATCGTATATGCCCCTGAAAATATTGCAAAAATTATAACAATATCAAAATTTGACACTTTTTACAAAATTTCAAAAATTATAAAAAAATCAAAAATTCAAACTTCTTCAAATTCTAAAAATATTCCAAAAATTCTTACAAAATCAAAAATTGAAGCTTTTTTCAAAATTCTAAAAATATTTATAAAATTCAAAATTCATAAATTCAAAAATTCAATTTGTTTTCAAAATTATAAAAATATTAACAAAATTAAAAATACAAACTTTGTTCAAAATTCCAAAAATTATAATAAAAACAAAAATTTAAACTTTTTTAAAATTCTAAAAACATTCTGGAAATTCTTACAAAATCAAAAATTGAAACTTTTCCAAAAATATTGAAAAAATTATAAATTCACAAATTCAAATTGCATGTTCAATCACATTTCATGACATACAAATAATTAATTTTATTTTTTTCCAAAAAATTGGGTAAAAATTAAATGAAACATTCTTTTGACACACTGACAATATTTTTTTGACAAACTCATAATGAAATAATCTAATTTTTGATCTCACATACGAATCCCGACTATCAAGATTTCTTTAAAGTCAAGGTTACTACTCATTATCACCTAAAACTACCGTTTTTAAGCAAAAAATTTGAATATTTCGTTGTTTTGACACTCTTGACGATTTTTTTGACACACTTCTGGTACAGTTATCGAACATATCGTCCTGACGCCTATTTTAATTGAGTGTACCTGTTCTTAGAAATAAAAATTTTTGAAATCCTTTCAGCGGTTTTCTAAATTTCGTAGGTGGTGACGGACAACCGACCAGCAGACAGATATACATTTTTTTTGCTGTTTTAAAATCGTTATGATCTGAAACGTTGAGAAATGCCCTAAAAAGTGGGGGTAGGAATTTCACTTTTGGCTCGAGAATGTAATACTTATGTCTTTCAGACCGAAGTAATTGAAAAAAATTGTATTCCCGAATAGTTTCGTTTAATAGCCAAAAAATTCAAGTTATACAATACAGCCACTATTATTGATCTCAATGAATTGGAGGTAGAATGTCGATCAGAATTGATAATCGCTGACAAATGTTATTTACAAATATATTGTAGGTGGTACGAAGTTCACCGAGTGGGTCTTCTAGTAAAAATTTGTAATTTTAATTTAAATCAGTGCTAATCGGTGTACAATATTTTTAGTTAACCTGTTTTTTGCTAATACAATAAGATTTGCTGATTTACCCACACGTGAGCATGCAACATATAGTTGCCCATGGGAGAAACATGGATTTGCCAAGTCCAAGCCACAAATGGACATTGTTTGTCCTTGAGACTTATTTAGGGTCATGGCGAAAGCCAAACAAATAGGAAATTGAAGTCTTTTGAATGGTATTGGAGAATCTGATGGTATCAATGGAGAATCTGATGGTATCAACTTTTTATTATTATTTTTTAATATCAGCACAATGCTTTAAACTGTAGCTAGCTTCATTCTTTAATGATCATGAGGAAAAAGTTAAAAATTTTAAACTTTTTCATTGAGAAAAATATATTTCAAAAATAAATTTTTTTTCCTCAAAATAAATTTTCATACAAACTTGGTAGAAGTAATTTCATTGTGCATGCACTGTAATGTTTTTGGGGCTTAAACTGTTTCTAAACGTTAAAGGCTCAAAATAGCTAAATCGTTTTTATGCCTTTTTGGACAATTTATTAACCTTTCAAAAACGTCCATGAAATAATGACTGTCCATGAAATAATGATTTTAGGCGGCGTTTAAAAGTAATATTAGAAAAGAAGTAATAAATTATGTGCAATACCCTAACAAACTATTGTTTTAATACAGATTTAGTGACAATACAAATTAGTTATCATCATTATAGCATTTACTGTTTTTTGTCAAACCAAATTTGAAATTTTCCACCTTCGTGATTTTGAATCTAAAATATAAATAAAAACCTAAAAAGCAAAAAAAACGGAACGACGTGACTTGATTCGTACTCGAAACTTTTTGGTTGACAGCTCATGTTATTGGCCATTACGTTATCTAGACGTATTTACTACTAACCGTAATTTTGGGTATTCATAGAGAAATCATTAAAATTAATAAACTTTAAAGTCGTGTTGTCAAAATTCTAATGATTTCTAATGAATTTTGATGTTTTTAAGACGTTCGGTAAAGTAGATTTTTTCTGTATTATTTGCCGTGACTCATTTCTCAAAAATACCGATGAAATTGAAATTTAGTCGTTTTCGCAGAAATATTATTTTTTGTTTTGCTTTATTTTCTTCTAAAAAATTAAATTACGAAAAAACAAATATTGAAAAACTAAAATATTACTTGAATTTCAACACCACAATCTGGCAAAATTTACTCAAATGCGATAGCAGAGTAAATTGAAATTTTTGAGTCAATTTGCAGATTCAATTTCAATTTCATCGATAATGGGCCACGGCAATTATTATTTTAAATAAAATTATTATTTTTAAACAAATTTATTAGTACTTACACAATTTTAATTTATTCTTGTAAAAAGCTTATTATTTTGAAGTTAAAAATAATAATAATTAAATGATACACAACACAATTCAAAAAAAAATAATTCACAAAATAGAAAGAGCTAAGCGTTAAACTTCCAAACTGTATCATTATAACAAAAAGTTGAAACCAACAGTTTTTTCGGGGCATACGCTGATGATTTAAAAAGTCCATGATGAAGTTGTGTCACTTACGTTAAATGTGTTTACGAAATACATTTAACATTCAATTCGCAATTAAAATATATTAAAACTTTTAATTGAGATAAAAACTATTCTATCGAGTATATATTAAGCGTAATATATAAAATATTATTCTTAAGTCGCTCAAACATGAAAATTGCCAAAATTTCCCATACAAACTTGTATGAAAAATTTAACCTATTTTCGTATTTCTTTTACGGACAGAAGAAAATAAAGTATTTTTTATTCGCCTACATATTAAAGTGTTACTTTATTACTGTGATTTGCGGCTTTAAAGTATCACTTTTCAACTATTTATTTTGTTGTCATAGCTACGTCCAAAAAAGTAAAAAGCATTTGTATTTGTTTAAATTCTATGAAAAATAAAATTTTTTATCAAAGCAACCCTCAAATTCAAAATTTCATTATCCAATTAAAATAGTTTTTATCATTTGTTGTCATAGCTACACAATAATTTGAAAAAAATAATAAATATTTTGTCAAAGGTTACTTGTTCCACATATTTTTATTTTAAAATTCATGAAAATTTATAATTTTAATTTAGAATAAACAACTTTTCTTAAAATATTTTGCTTGCGGCGAATAAAAAATAGTATATGGTGCACGGACGTAAGCTATTTTGGACTTAATGTGGGTGCAAATCTCGGCTAGCGCCTCGATTTGCAAACTCCACATCCGTCCAAAATCTTTAGCTTTACGTCCTAGCATCATAATGTACTATTATATATTATGCTCAGTAATTCAGTATGCTCAGTAAATCTCAGTTGTCAGTAATTGTCAGTAATAGTTCATAAAGAAACTTAAATTATTTAATTGTAGTAAAATGAGAAATTTCATAGATAATTTTTAAAATTATTCAAGTTGTGTTTTGTATGAAATCCCATATAAATTTTATTGAATTTCGTTTCTTTTCCCCCTTTTGCAGTGCCATTGCAACAAACACCGGAACAAAATAATCGCTCAATAACATATTTGATAGTCTATATGGGCCCTACATGGATGATTAAAAAGTCGATAAAGCAGGTTTGACAGTAAATTAATTAATTTACGCCGCCATCTGAAAGTTTGCTTATGAACTATCCATATTTAACATTTAATTCGTAATTAAAAAATATTTAGGCGTTCAATCAAAATAAAAACTATCCTATCTCTCAAGTTGGACCATTATACACACACTGAACACAATTTTATTAAGATTGGTTACGTTGTTGCGGAGTTTATCGCGGACAAACATCGTGACATGTGATTTTTATATATATATAAGAATAAGATAAGATAAGATAAGATAAGATAAGATAAGATAAGATAAGATAAGATAAGATATATTTCTGCAAACAAAATAAATACATGACTTTATTTTGTATATTTAAATTTTGTGTTTTGTTTTGAAAAAAGTTTATGTTCCTTACCAGTACTTATATTATTATTGTTTTTGATGGTCTTTAATATTGTCATTCTCTTTTGCTGATTTTTTATATTTGAATTAATTATGGCAGCCAATACTTTTAAAAATGAATCCCAATTGGTATAAACCCTTGAATTTTTTGGGTATAGAGCTTCAAAATCAATTCTGATCTGAAATGAAATAAAAACAGATTATAAGAATTATATCTGAATCAGCATGAAGAATATATTTTTGTCATACCAATTCAGGTCCAAAAGCAAGTTTATATAGAGGCCACTCTTCAAATATATTTAATATATTTTTATCAAGATTCTGAGTAGTTTCCCGAACCCTCACATTGGACGTCTCTTTCCATTTCTCAAGAATCACATCACGAGGACTCCTCATATGTTGCAGTTCCTTTTTAGGGTTCCGTTTTTTATACGGAACACTATTGGTGAGAGTAAAACGAGTTTTTCACATTATATCGACTATCTCGTAAACTATAAATGCTATGGACTTGAAATTTGGCATGTGTATAAAACTAATCTGTCCACATGAAATTACGAATACAATGTGAGACCTTACGTTCGATGTGAGACCTTTGAGAAAATAGATTTTTGTATAGATTCAAGTAGGGTATCATATGAAAGGGCTTCATTTCAGTATTTCTTAAAAATTTATTTTGGAATTTTACACCTCACCATTTTTTGTATAATTCTGAATAATGACGTTTTTTTCGCGTTTTCTTAACTCGATTAGCTCCGAACCTAACTGATCCAAAATTTTCAAATGTATTTGGAATGATAGAAAAATTAGTACAGTTTTAATAAAAAATATATAAAAGTGTCATATTCTCACAATTAGATTTATTAAGGGGGTGGAAATGAGGAGGGGTAAAAACACTATTTAAAATGTGGTCAAGTGGGGTGTCATTTAAAAGAGCACCTAATTTAGAAATCATAGCAATTTTTTTTAGAATTTTGCAATGCACAGTTTTTGAGTTATTGTCAAAAACATACCGTTCCCCCCCCCTTCGTTTCGACACTGATTGACATAAAAATTTGGAAAAATTCACAGAGTTAGGCAATTTGGTAAATTTTGTATGAAAATTATAGCGAAGTCTCAAATAATTATATTTCTGTGTGTTTAGGGCACCGGGGTAGAGAGGCTAAAAAAAAACTTTTTTTGACCCAAGCGAATGGAGTGTCATTTGAAAGAGCACCTAATTTAAAAATCATTGCAATTTTTTTTATAATTTTGCGGTGCACAGTTTTTGAGTTATGATCAAAAATGTTCAAAATTCAGACAATCCCCCCGTGTATCAAATATTTATTAATCGTTTTGAAAGGGTAGGAATGGCAAGGTGAAATAAAGCTTTTTTAACCCGAATAGCAATATTGAGTGGGACTGGCGTGTACATTTTTACTCATGTCATCCTTTGTACTGATTCTTAGAGCAATTCTTAATTTTGCAACTCTTTTAGAGTGAATATAACCAGTTATCCAAAAGAAAGAACTTTATTTTTAAAATTATCACAGTCCTTTACTATCTATTGTATATTGTATTGTATTGTATGCCATAAGTGGGCCCAAAAGGTGGCGTAAATTCTCAAGGTTCAAATCAGATTGATGTGATTTGTTAGTTTGTGTTAAGATCCACGTTTGTAATCCATTCATAATTACTGGTTTAATAAATTTCTTGTATAACTTTAGAAAATGTTGAGTTTTAATTGAATGGTAAGTTCGATAACCTGCAATTATTTTAGGGTTAATATTTGTTTAATATGCTATTGTTTAAGTCAAACATTGATCTTTTGTTAATTTTAAATATTGTTAAAATTATACGTTGTTTTTCAAGCACCGACTCAAATGTCGAACTTATGTAATCTAACACAAAAAAATTGTTGCTATAGAAAGAACTGAAAATTTTAGTAAAGCGATGAGCCTATAATTCTATGGAACACGAAAAATATAGCGAAGCTTCAAGTGATTTTATTTCTATGTGTTTAGGGGATGGGAGTGGGGAAGGGTGAAAAATTGTTTTTTGACCCGCATGAGCACCAAAATTAAAAAACAATACAGTTTTTTTAGAATTTTGCGATGCACCGTTTTGAATTATTCTCAAAAAAGTGCAACAAAAGGTTGGCCCCACCCCCCCCCCCCCTATACGTTTCTTCGTTGATTGACAGAAAAATTTGAAAAAATTCATAGAGATAGGAAATTTGATAAACCTTTAACGAAAAATATAGCGAAGCCTCAAGTAGTTTTAATTCTACGTGTTTAGGGGATAGGAGTGGGGAATCGTGAAAAAAAGGTTTTTTGGCTCGCATGAGTGTCATTTGAAAGAACACCAAAATTAAGAAACATTACAATTATTTTAGAATCTTGCGATGTAAAGTTTTTGAATTATTGTCAAAAAAGTCCTATTTTAGCGTTAACACCACTCCACCCCCAAATTTCGTCGTTGTTTAACAGAATTTTTTTTTTTTTTTTTTTTAATAAAATGTGTTGTGTAGTAGGAATTACAATATGTGTCACAATAACACATAAAAGCCTTTTAAGACCAAGGTCCCACAACAACATACGTTCAAAGGTGTTGATGGACGTAAATCTTTCTTTTTTTGTTTTTTTATATTTTTTGTTAAAGAATGGATAACTTAACAAAAAATCCTATCACTGACAAAATATGACATAGGCCAATATTTTATGATAGAATAGAGAAAATAAAAGTAAATTAAAAAGTAAATAGCAAACTTTTACAAAAATTTGCTGAAACAAAACAAAACTATAGTTGCCAATAATCCAGCCGGTTACATATTCCTTGATCCTGTGACACACCGTCTTTCTTAAAGATTAAAGCCCACACATAGTTATATGGAGGCTCGTTTCTTCAAGGAAGCAATAGCGTCTTATCATCAAGGATTATTTTACAGCTAAGATTGAGGGTGCTGCCGTTGACTGAATACAGTTCATCCGCCACCACCCCTAAGATGTCACCTTGGCTAGTGATATCTCACTGCTATTGCCAGTGGTATGTGATATCTCACGTTAAATCGTATGCCAATAGCAGGGACTGGAGTACGCGGGGTTGTCACACCCGTAGATCAAAAATAAAAAAAAATTTCAAAACAGTAAAAACTGATCCCTCCATGCGGGAGAGTCGTTCCTTAGCTACCATAAATAGCTATGGATATCATTTAACCTAAAGTAATATTTTTTATATCATTTCGATCAATTTAGATGAGATTGACATTAACTATTGATATTTACGATGAACCATTTAGTTTTTATGTGTCTATGGTCTGGCAATATAAACCCTTTACAACACAACTTTATGTAAATTATTTTGATATTGTTTTCTTTACATTCACGGAACCCTTGACGAGCGAATTTTATTCGCACTTGTCTGACTTTTTTATTGTAGAAAAGGTTTCCATATTTATATCATTTTCTGCAGAATAAAAGTTTTATAGAATAAAAATTATTATATAACATGTTTTCAGATTATATTACCGTTGGACACATGCGAACAAGAAGCCTCTGAAGATATTCTTTTTTGTGGCTTATGACCTGGTAAAAAGAATCGTAGTTTTCGCTGTTGATTCTGGAAATGATTGTATAGTTTTCCAACAGGTGGTTGATGGCCTCTTCGTTGAAAATAAGTCGACTAAAAAAGAGATATGGTTAGAATTTTTAATGCTATGCGAAGTTTTAAAAACTTACCATCTCTTCACTTGGAAATTCTCGAACTATATCTTCCGTTAGATTTTGAATTTTCATAGTGGTTATTTTTATTTTATCAATGTAGACAAATCTTTCCACTATCAACGAGCAAATTAGATCTCTATGTCTATGTATACACGCAATTAAGTTATATACTTACTGTTTTATGATTTCGATGCGTTGTGTCTTGGTGAAGTTTTCGAATAATATGTTCAACTAATATTTTTTTCCCAAACTGATGATTATGTGTGAACAAATAATCAATTTGTTCTTGGTTTAAAGATACAATCAAACGAAAAAAACTTTCTTATCTGGAATAAATAATTTTTAAACTAATAGTCTCATTATCTAGAAACAAAATTTTACCTTTAATATTTTCATTTGATTCACTATTATATAATTTTGTATTTTTAAGCAAATTTAATAACAACTCCGGATTAAATGTTTCCATACCTTTAAAACTGTACGGTGCAAAAACGTATAACTATGAACTGATTTAAATCAGCGTTGTATTTTTTTTCCACCGAATAACGGTACAGTTTTACTTGTTTTGATGTTAAATTAATCAAAAATTATGTCAATTTAACATTGCTAGTGGAGTTTCTACAAAATATTTCGTTAAGCTAACAAGCAACGTTAGTTAATTTAACATTGCTTATGCAATTTTTACATAAAATAAAGTTAAAATTACATTTAAATTCGTGACTTAAACTTTTCAATAGTTTAAAAACTTCTAAAACTTTTTAATAGTTTATAACATTTTTTAAGTTAACTCAACTAAATCAATTGCCTATTTATGTAATTTTGACATGTTCAATAGTATAACGAACATAAATTTTTTTTTGATTATAACATATCAAAAATTGTAGCTTTAACATTGCTTTGTTGAAATTTGATAAAAAATATTAACTTTTGATAAGTTGAATTGAGCAAAACTAACGTTGATTTTACAATTTTTGCCTAACTTAGCCTGCAATGTTAAAATTACCTACGATTTTTTTTTGAGTGTAAGTCTCGTGGTAGTGAGCAGAAGGTTGCTGTTACAGCAAGTACAACAATTCCAAAGATATTCTCAATATTTTTAATGGTAGATGAAAATAAGTCTCAACTGTTTCATTACCTCGCTGAAACTGTATCAGAAATGAAGATTGATTCTGAGAAATTAGTGATATGCACTCATGAAGAGACTCTGAAACACGCACCATCTCACCGTCAGTTAAACATACAAGACATTTCACCATCATCACATGAAGAAGCGGATGCTAGATTACTGACACATGTTAAACATGCAGTTCTAAATGGTCATAAAAAGGTAATGGTTAAGACAGTTGATTCAGATGTTTACATCATTGCGCTAAAACAAGTACTTCATTGCCATTCATAGGTTAGCTAATTCCTTGTCAGAAGAAAAATGTGATGCCTTGCTGTTCTTCCACTCATATACAGGATGTGATACGGTGTCTGCATTTGCGGGAATAGGCAAGCTAACTGCTTGGAAAACATGGAATATATTTGATGATGTAACACCAGTTTTTATTAGGTTGTCAAGCAGTTTATGTCACATGTCGGAGGATGAATACAATACAGCACAATGATTTACTATACTTATGTACAACAGAACAAGTACTATATTGAGGACATAAATGAATGCAGAAGAATTCTGTTTACACGGCACAACCGTTCGATAGAAAATATTCCACCAACATCTGAGGCACTGCTTTGCCAGCAATCCAATACTTGCCAACCCAGAAGATTGTGGATGGAAGAAACAAGAACTTCCACTTGGTTATGAACCATTATGGACGAATCTTCCAGAAGCATCTGTGCAGTGTCAGGAACTTATTTCTTGTAAATGCAAGAATACATGCAAGTCGTCGTGTAAATGCCACAAGCATAATCTACCATGAACTTCACTATGTGTGTGCGATGGACAGTGTGTTGGCAGTGTATAACTATTTTCAAATAAAATTTATTCCACACTTTCACTGCTTTTCATTATTTCATTTTTACTTCTTTTCATCGGTAATTTTTGTTTAATTATCACTTTATTTCATTTTTTTTTCTTGTATTTTTCTCATTACTCCGCCATTTTGTATGCTACTTAGGGTCCCACATGGGTCCAGCTATTGGTGTTTGGTTATATTTTATTATTCATAATTCTTAAGCATATTAAATGATATCCAACATGCCCGATTTCAGCAAATTTTCTTTCAAAACTAGTAGCATCGCCATTTTGGCCGCCATTTTGAACCAGGGGGTCTGAACAATGGGGTCTGGGCAGAATTTTGATCTAACGCACATTAAGCCAAAGTGTGGGAAGTTTCATGCTGGTAGCCAGAAACCTAATAATTTTACCAAAAAAGGAACTATCCCACCCTACTAGAGTTCTAAAACGAAATTATAAAAAGGAAGAACCGCCAGCCAACCTTAGTCGATAACCAAATTGCTTACCTAAACCCAAATATTCGAGAGGTTTGGAAACAAAAGTAAAAGATATAAAATTTAAAACTTTTAAAACTATCAGAAATATAAAAAAACTTCTTTAAAAAAATAGAACCGACTTCAAAAACACAAAAAAGTGAAAAATAACTCAATTGTGACCTTAGAGACAAAAATACAGCTAACTATTGATTTATTTAATTTAATTATATTTAACTACAGTTAAAAAAAATTACGGGTTTAAACAAAGTTATTATATATACAATTTATTTATTATTATAATTATTACAATTATTATAGTTGTTATATTATAAAAGTTATTTGTAGCAGAAAACTGTCGGAAATCGGTGCCAAGCCGATGACATGTTAGTCAGTTTTTCGTCAATTTGGAACCGACTTCGAACAGTTTTGTGCTACAAATAACTTTTATAATATAATAACTATTGTAACAACTATAATAATTGTAATAATTATAACAATAAATAAATTCTATAATATAATAACTTTGTTTAAAACCGTATTTTTTTTGTCTGTAGTTAAATATAATTAAATTAAATAAATCAATAGTTAGCTGTATTTATGTCTCTAAAGTCACAATTGAGTTATTTTTCACTTTTTTGTGTTTTTGAAGTCGGTTCTATTTTTTTAAAAAAGTTTTTTATTTTTTCATTTTTACTTTGGTTTTATACCCAAATGTCAGTTAAAAAGGCGTTTTTGAAGTAATAACTAAGTCTCGGAATGTATTCATCAATGACAATCAAGTAATCAATGATTTTTCGATTTTTTGAGGAAACAAAGGTAAATTTCCTGTCATAGAAAATTATATTTTACCAACGGAATCTACAGCAATATAATACAGCTCAAACCATCCAAATACAATAAGCAGTTTCGAAGAAATCGACGAAAATACATAACAAATACAGGTTTTTTCAATTTTCTGAGAAACGGTATTTTTCGCGTTTTAGAAAAAAATACGAGACTTTCTCGAAATCCACCCAAATAGAATACAATTAAAACTAGGGTTTGTAAATTTACCGACTTTTCCAATTACCGGTAATACGGTAAAAACTTTTATAAAACAGTTAACCGGTAATTTACCGAAATAATAAGCTTTAATCTAATTATTTTAAATTATTAATTTAAGAAAACTATAACTTAAATTGGCGTGTAATAATAAATAATAACACATTTGAAGAAGAAAATTTAAAAATAATTTAATTCTTGAAATTTTCAAGGTTTTGATTATTAAAATATTGGCGTAATATACACGTTGTGTCTAAAGTGTTATTATTGAGGTTAGAGTTTAGTTTAATGTAAATCAGAGCAGCTGGTGCAAACGCACGCTCGAATTCGACAGTTGTTGTTCGTATAGAGAAAAGTCAATTTAACTTTTAATAATATTTATGAATCCCTTAGGCAATATTTTAGTACAACTTTCCACAAAATATTAATTCATTTTCTGTTAATTTGTACTTTACTGCTCATTTTATTGTTAATTCTGACAATGCTTATATAGACGCAGTTGGTCAAAATCAAAAATAAAAACTTTTTTCAAAATTCCATAAATATTTCAAAAACTATAACAAATTCAAAATTTTCTATGTCCAATTTCATTTTCAATTACATTTACGTCATAAAAACAGCAAAATTTTTTTTCCAAAATATTGGCTAAAAAATTAAATGAAACCATTTTTTGACACACTTGACATTATTTTTTTGGCAAAAATGTAAAAGCCTACGAAACAACCTACTACAAATAAAGCCACAGAAGAGACTTCGACAACGAAGATGGGACGCTTTGGGATCAGGTTGGAAATGGTTAGCCGGAAATCCAGACGCTGAAGATTTAAGGATAATCAACACTACTATGAGCAAATTGATCAAAGAAAACAACCAGCAATACAACGTGAATAAGCAAATAAACAACAGAATCGAACTACTAACGAAAACGATTAATGAAGTCATGATGAATACAGCAATGATTAATAAAATTGCCTTAAGTGAATTAGAAATTATAACAGCAATTATGCACATCGACCTCATTAATACAGTTGTGGAAGATATCCAAGACGCAATTGTTAGAACGAAAATTGCACTTCCAAGCAACAAGGTACGTTTATTAAAAGAAATAATCGTACTGAAGAACCTTTTAATCAAACAGGGCATAAACATAACCATACCAGATGAAGCACTAAAATTCATCACACCAAAAATTACCATATGTGACGAAACACTTCTGTATATTTTAGAGGTGCCAAAATTAGAAAAAGAAGTTTCTACAACAATAAGAATTACTCCATTAGTCGTGAACAATACCATCATAAAAATCTACCCACAATATTTGATTAAAACGAAGCAAAAACTGTTTACCACCAATTATGATAACTACGTCGAAAGACATGCAGACGAGAGTTTAAGGACCAGTGAATAAGGCCGTTAGTTATGGGAAACCAAGGGAGATGCAACTTGACATCAGAGTCAAATATAACAATACAATGGATCTCTGAAGGTAAAGTGCTGATCAATAATGCCAAGAAAGTCGAACTATCAACCGATTGCGGACCTGATGATAGAAACATTACAGGAAATTTTTTACTAACAATTGAAACGTGCACAGCAACGATAAATAATGAAAAATTCCAAGCTTATGAAATTGTAGTGTTTAATATATTAAAATTTAAATAATTAATCACCACAAACGCAAACGATCATTTTCTTGTGCCATCTACCATCTAAACATATACCGATAAAATCATATTGCAGCGCTAAACAATTAATTAACTAATTAATTAAGTTGTTCGAAAAACGAACCAAAAATAAAAAAATCGATTTCAGGTTCAATGGCTTTCGTTGTCAATTTTGGTTGGCGCTAAAATAAAATAAAATTTCATTACTTTTCGAGCTTTTAGCAAGTTACTACATTTAACAAGTTTAATGTGTATTCTAAAAATCCGTGCGCTTGGATATTATTATATTTAAAATTCCTAAAACTGTTTATAGAGTTAGTTATAAAATAAACTTATATATTATACATATATATAAAATATTGTTTGTAATAAATATATTTCGAATACAAAGTGCTGCTGTTATAAATTATTATAAATTTGCAACGAAATATCATCATTGGTGACGCCGATAACGGTTTTTACCGTATGCAAGCAACATGTAATTACAAGTATATTTGCTGGACAGCCTGGTACATTTATGTACCAGGCTTAGAGGTACGTATTTTTACGATATTAAAGTACACTGTGTGTTTGTAGTGGTTAATATATTTGAATCCAAATAATTAATCACCACAAACTCATGATACGAACCATCTGCTACTTAATCATACGCACGCCATCCTTACGATAAATTAATTAATTAATTTATTAAATCGAATTCGAATTTCGAACATCAATTATAGTGCAATGTAATATTTGTCTATCATTTTGGTTGGCGCTAAAATATAATAAAACTTTTTTCCTTTTTCGAGCTCACAATCTCGCCATTTAGATTTTATCAGTCAATTTACTACCGATATCCAACATGTGCAGGGTAAAGATAACACAGTCGCGGATGCATTATCTCGTGCATCCGACAACGAAACTGCATCAGTTGAGACTCACTTCAACTACGATGCTATCATCGCTGCACAAAAAGTGTTACAATTGTAAAATGCAATTGCTTTAACTGATTAACAGATTATTGATCTAACCAATTGATTCAATTGATTATCTCAGTTCTAAATACGGCTCTGATAATATTTAATTTATATATTCTCTTTTTTTCAAAAAAATTTTCCCGTTGATTTTCCAAATCAAAAAAATGAAATCAATTATTTGGGCAGTCGAGTTTCAAATTTAAGAGAATAAACGTAAAATTACTGAAGTGAATTTGTTAGTACAAAAAATATTAATTATAATTATCTATGTGTATTTTTCTAATTTTGGTTGGCAATTTCTTGAGCCTTGCTAATATTAATTTCAGTGTATTAATTTTGATAATTAACAATTGTCTTGTGGTGTTGATAGTGCATAACAGAATTGTCTTGGTGAAAAAAGAACTATCCATAAAACTATGATACCAAAATTTAGCGAGTGCCATATACCGTTGTTCTTATAATTATATAGACTGCATTTAAAAATCAATACTAAAACCTCTGTAAAGAAATTATACAAGCCAAGCCAATTTCTTGAGTCTTGCTAATATAAATTCCAGTTTATTAATTGTGGAAATTAATAATTGTTTTGTGGTGGTGATATTGCAAATAAAATCCATGTAAAGAAGTAATTGGAAGAAAAATAACATTTCAAATTATTTACGACGAAATATTATTCAAGACAGTTAAATTTTTATACGCAAATTTTTTCCGTTTTGATTGGTTACGGATTATTTAGATTATAATTACCAGCGACGTGATAGCACAAATCAATCGATCAGGATAGATTTATACAAACCATTAGTCCAGTAACAACACATCGACAACACTACCACCATTTAAGATAAGTACACAATAGTTTTACAGCATATTCTATTCTCTGTTACTAGTATTTTTTATTAATATTTTATTTTTTTTGCATAGATAATATTAAGTTATTGTAAATTGTAAATTTTTATTTAGTTAGCTAGAAAACTGTATACATAGATCAGTTATTTTGAATTATAATAATTATGAGTGTTCTAAACTTATCATCTTTGATTGATTAATTTGTGTGTTCGACATATTATGAATTAGCACTCCACTCTTAGTGTGGGATGGGATTGGGTGAGTAGAAGGTGAGTATGCAGGTAGTGTAGATAGTAGCTTGTCATCCCTGTTCCTTCAACATCTTAAGCGGTTTAAACATGATTCAATTTTGGTTTCCAATGATCCCATTTCCTACCCTTAGCTTTAGCCAGAGCTTCATATAACCGCTGGAAACCAGGATTGGATAAATTCTGTAATCTTCACATTAATATTGATGTGAAGATAACAGTGGCGCCCAAGATTAATGGCTCTCCTTATTCCAAATCCTTTCTCCTTTTATCCCTCATCCCTCGTGTCTGATTCTTCGAATTTTTCATGTACGCATCCCTAATCCAAAGTTTATCTGTTGACTGGGATGTTTGTAATATGATTATAGTATATTAATTTAAACATTTTTTCTTCTTATTTTCCTATCAGTTAAATTTCATTCATCATTAGTAGTACTGATCATAGAGATTGTTGTATCAAAGTCTGGTTATCTGTTGATCCTTGTTTACAATTATAGTTTTTATGTTATACTGACTGATGATTTGGTTAAGATTAACTGCGCATTGTGTTCTTCATTGTGTTTGGTGTTGATTCCAGTGTTAGCGCCAGTTGTTTTTTTGATCAACTTAATTTCTAGAATACAAAATGTGTTGGTCGCAAACAAATTCAGCTAAATTGCTTTTGATCTTGTTTGTCAGGTACTAAAACATATTTTGTTGTTATTCCCCTGTTTCCAATTCCTTTCCTTAAGACAAGCTATTATCTAATAACTACCTACCAAAACCAAGATACAAGAAAGCGAAATCTACTGCTGCCTAATTTCATCCCATATTATTCTGAATTACTTTACCAGTTATTTGATTTTTTTTTCTTAATTAACGTGTATTCCAATTAAATATTTTTCATATTTTCCTTGGAATGTATTGGATTGTATTTCTTGTTTGAAATATTTTGCATTAACATTATATTGTTTTTTATATATTATTTTCTTTTGATATTTTTATGTATATATTTTTTTTTTTTTGAGTTCTTACTGTAATTTTCTTTTTGGATTGATTATTGTTGATTTTTTTTTTTGCTGTAGTTTGGGTACAACTTGAACTTGGATTTTGTATTTAATGGTATATCACTAAATTTTATCATTGCTTCGATTTTTTTTTCTAAAGAGAATAATTACATCTAACTGGGCGTGTGAACTGGTTACCCGTCCAAGGATAGTTTGAAGATATATTTTGAATTCATAGCGCAACTAAACTAAGATTTCGTATTTTTGCTTATTTTATATTATTGATTCTAAGTTTATTTCACGTTGAGGTTTGTTATATAAATCGAACGTATTGAATGAATAGTTAATTACAAGCTCAATTGTGAGTTAAAAATTTAGTATAGGTAGATATTCAAGTCATTACAAGTTCCTTTATTTTATTTTTTTTTGTTCTCTACAACATTAGCTTTCATAATGAATGTGTTTTTGCTAGAAATAGACGAGTTAGAGATTGAGTGTGAGTTGCGTGAAATTTCAATCACAGATCCAATCGCTAAAGAAGTACTGCAGAATCGTTTAGTTGCAGAAGAACGACAACAAAGTAAACCGCAAAAAAAAATGCACTTTAAAGCAGCAAAGCGTCCAAATACAGAAATTGAGTTATGCCATGAAAAATTAAAAACCCTACAGGCTGATATTGGTAATCTAGCTGAACTAAACCCAGATGATCAACAAAAGTCTGCTGAAAAGATTGAATCTCGGTTAATGCACTTTGCATTTCGGTTAGGACGTGCGTGCAGCTCTCAAACATATGGTAAGGAGGCCAAAGCTAGTCTTAATTTTTGTACAGACCTTGCGGAAAGTTTGCAAACGTACCTAAAAGATCCGGATAAATTAAACCATTCCATTGAAGCAGCTAGACTAGTTGAGATTGAGTTTGATACTGGTGCAACGCTTCCAAGTGGATCTCGTGGACCATTGGTCGCTGACCAATCGTCGCTATTAACCCAAATGATGCTGCAACTTCAACAATTAACGTTACAAGTGTCCGATCTTTCGCAACAATGTAAGGACCTAAGGTCAAAACCGGTAAATGATCCAACACCAATAGGGACCGCATCCTCCCCACATATACATGACCATGCCGCTAGTTCGACACAACAGCATCGTTCACTACCATCTCCTATTCCAAATCCTTCGTTTTATCATCAATCAAAACCAGTTCTTTCTGCTCATTTGGGAAATGTTCACAAATGGAATATAAGTTTTGACGGTTCACCAACGGGATTTCCTATTGAAAGGTTCTTATTTATGGTTCAACGCTTAGCCAGTTCATATGGTCTCCCTGATTCTCAGTTAGTAAATAATATTGGATTTTTGTTAAATGGTACGGCGCGCACATTCTACTGGAACTACCTAGAGCGCACAAAAACAACGACATGGGAGGATTTGCGAGAAGCTCTTTCGGAGAGGTTTCAAGATCGACGAACAGACTCTGACATTAAACAAGCACTTGAATTTCGAAAACAGAGAGTTAAAGAGTCCTTTTTAGAATTCTATAACGACATTTTAGCTATTTCTTTGCAACTTAAGATTCCATTAGTGGATGATAACATTATGGGTATACTCCTAAGAAACATGCGTCCGGGTTTACAAGTTGCCCTTGCTGGATCTACCTTCCCTTCAATCTCTGCACTAGTTGGTCGTTGCGTGTCTATTGAAGATGCGTGGAACCGAATAGGACATATTCCGGAGCACACTCTTATCTCAAATAGGCGCATGGTCAGTGAAATGACTTACAATAATGAACCTACCTCCATTTCTGAGGTAATGTCAGCTGCTAATTTTCATCAGGGTCCATCAATTTCTGCATTAAGACCACATTTTGTAAACCGATTAAGTCACTCATCAAATCCTTCGTATGGTTACCACCGCCCATCAACCTCAACATTAAAATGTTGTAATTGTCTCATACCAGGGCATTGCTTCATTGACTGTCAACTACCATCACAGCATGTGTTTTGTTACGGCTGCGGTGAATCCAATACGTTAAAACCACACTGTACCAAGTGTAACAATAAATCGGGAAACGTGAAGCAGGAAGTGAGATTTTCTGGCCCTCAACTTCCATTGTTGAATCCTTTCAAGACGATGCCAGAAAACATGGATGCAGCATCCAACACCGATCCGGAATTTTACCGCCGGCAACCTCATTAAATAATAATCTTTCAACAAATATTTCAATAGCATCCGAATCAAACCTGTCATGTGGTAAAAATAATAGAAATCCGTTTATAAGCGATACACCTAAGACAACCACCCACCCATTATTAGACTCTTTCAACTTACACGTAAATAACCCATTTAATGATGATCAAATAAATTCTTTGAAGCTACCCGTTTCCAAACATCGTTTGCGTTCTTTTAATTATTTTAAGAAACGACGTCAAATGCACGCTCTAATCGCGTCGACTAAAATCGATGATTCAAGAGATGATGCTCGTCCTTATGCTACAGTACAAATATGTAACGTCTCAATAACTGGTTTGCTCGATAGTGGAGCTAGTATTAGTTGTCTTGGATCCAACGCACTCAAGTTCTTAAAACAATCTGGTGAAAAGATGCACCCATTTTCAAAGCAAGTTTCCACGGCGTGTGGCAACAAACAACGCATTATCGGCTACATTAACTGTAAAGTAACATTTCAAAACAAAACCGAGACTATGATTGTTTACATTGTGCCAACGTTGACGCAAGATCTTTATCTCGGCATTGATTTTTGGACCAAATTTGGTTTGAAGCCGATGTTGGTTGATGAAATTGTTGCTGAGAACATTCCAGCTCAAAATTTTAACAATGTTCACGAACTCTCCATACAACAGCAAACAAGACTCGACTTTGTAATTAAGGAATTTCCTAGTTATAACCAGCTGGGACTAGGACGGACCAACCTTTTAACTCATGTCATTGATGTCGGTGACACTAAGCCAGTCAAACAACGCCATTATGCGGTTTCACCAGCGATACAAAAACAAATGTACGAAGAGATTGATCGTATGCTGGCTCTGGGGGTCATAATTGAAAGTGAATCAGCGTGGTGTTCTCCAATGGCCATGGTTCGTAAGAAAAATGGGAAGCCTCGTCTTTGCCTCGACGCTCGACAGTTGAACAACGCGACCAAAAAGGATGCATATCCTCTGCCTTTAATTGATGGTCTTCTTAGTAGACTCGACGCAACGAAATACATCTCCAGCATCGATTTAAAGGATCCATTTTGGCAAATCCCACTAGATAGAGAGTCACAAGATAAGACTGCATTCACCGTACCAGGTCGTCCCTTGTATCAATTTGTGGTGATGCCATTTGGTTTGTGCAACGCCCCACAAACACTCTGCCGACTTATGCATAAGGTGATCCCCTATCATCTCCACGAGCGTGTTTTTGTTTATTTGGACGATTTGCTTGTTACCTCTGCGTCTTTTGATGAGCATTTGGCGTTGTTATCTGATGTCGCGAATCGTCTCAAAAGTGCTGGTGTGACCATTAACGTAGAAAAAAGTCAATTTTGTTTAAGAGAACTGGAATATCTGGGTTATGTAATTGGTGATGGTTGCTTGAAGGTAAATGCTGAGAAAGTCAAAGCTATAACCGAAATCCAAGTTCCAAAAACCCAGCGACAGATTCGAAGGTTTCTCGGTATAACTGGTTGGTATAGACGATTCATTAATAACTACTCAACCCTGGCGTCTCCACTTACCGAATTGCTTAAAAAATCCAAGAAATTGCAATGGAACGATAAAGCTCAATCTGCCTTTGAAAAACTTAAGTCATCCCTCGTATCCGCTCCAGTTTTGGTCAACCCAGACTTCACAAAGCGATTTTACATCCAATGCGATGCATCAACCACGGGAGTAGGAAGTGTGCTCTTCCAGCGTGACGAACAGGACCAAGCAAATCCGATTGCTTTTATGTCACAAAAACTTAATGCGGCACAGAGAAACTATTCAATCACTGAATTGGAGTGTTTAGCGGCTGTTTTAAGCGTTAAAAAGTTCAGAGCATACGTTGAAGGATTTGCGTTTACAATCATAACAGACCATTCAAGTTTAAAATGGCTAATGTCTCAAAAGGACCTTTCAGGACGACTTGCCAGATGGAGTCTGAAGCTGCAAAGCTTCGATTTTGAGATGGAATATTGTAAAGGCTCAAATAACACAGTACCGGACACGTTATTTCGAATTTATGCCGATGAACTAGATGTAAAAGATTCTGATTTACATCCACTGCATATCGATTTGTCTTCTGATGCATTCTTGGAACCTGAATACCAAAAAATGGTTAACACAGTTCAAAATAATTCAAAGGATACCAACTTAATCTTACAAGATGGTAAAGTTTACATAAATCTTAAACCTGACTCAGACCAAGAAGAGTTTCGCTTGATTTTGCCAAAATCTTTAGTATCGTCCGTCATTAAAAGTGCGCACAACCCCCCCGTCTCTGCACATCCGGGAACCTTAAAGACTTTAGAAAAAATTAAAAGACTTTTATATTGGAAAAATATGCAAGGCGACGTCACAACATACGTACGAAACTGCGAAACATGTAAAAAGTCTAAGGCACCAAATTACGTAGCACGCAGTCCTATGGGTAGTCGAACTACAACCTTAAGACCTTGGCAGCGCATTTATGTGGATTTTATGGGTCCCTATCCAAGATCCAAAACTGGAAACACATCTATAATTGTTGTACTGGATGACTATTCTCGGTTTGTGCAGGTAAGAGCAGTTCGTCAAGCTACAGCAAAGGTATTAGTGGAATTCTTAAAAAATCATATCTTTAGCGTATTTGGTGTCCCGGAAACCTTGATATCTGACAATGGACGTCAATTTGAGTCACTCCAACTGAAAGATCTCTTAAACCGATATGGAGTATCGCAAATGTTCACTCCCAAATATACGCCTCAAGCTAACACCTCCGAAAGAGTTAACCGCTCAATTTTGGCAGCTATACGATCCTATATTAGAGATGATCACAGAACTTGGGATGACCATTTGCAAGAGATCACTTCCGCACTATGCAACAACACGCACGATGTGACTGGGTATTCTCCCCATTATTTGGTCTTCGGCCAACACTATTACGGACATGGATCATGTTATGGACTAGCCAAAAATCTAAATGAGCTAGTATCAAACGAGTTGTACTTCGTACCAAAAGCACATTTATTATCCGATGCCCAAAAAAGGGTGTTGCTAAACTTTAAGGAAGCTTACATCAAAACTGCTGCCCCGTACAACCTACGCAGCAATGCTAGGAAATTTAACATTGGAGATAAAGTGTTCTTAAGAAATTTCACGCAGAGCAGTGCTATTAATAACTACTCGTCAAAGTTAGCTCCGAAATTTATAACCGCATTTATTGATAAACCCGTGGGTAGTACTTCCTTTCAGCTTAAAGATATCGATGGTAAGATTATTGGTGTGTACCACACTAAGGATATTAAACACTAACCTTTATACCCTAGGCCCGGCTTTAAGACATCATCAGGGCTGGGTCGTCCCCACGATGTTACAATTGTATTCAATTGATTATCTCAGTTCTAAATACGGCTCTGATAATATTTAATTTATATATTTTCTTTTTTTCAAAAAAATTTTCCCGTTGATTTTCCAAATCAAAAAAATGAAATCAATTATTTGGGCAGTCGAGTTTCAAATTTAAGAGAATAAACGTAAAATTACTGAAGTGAATTTGTTAGTACAAAAAATATTAATTATAATTATCTATGTGTATTTTTCTAATTTTGGTTGGCAATTTCTTGAGCCTTGCTAATATTAATTTCAGTGTATTAATTTTGATAATTAACAATTGTCTTGTGGTGTTGATAGTGCATAACAGAATTGTCTTGGTGAAAAAAGAACTATCCATAAAACTATGATACCAAAATTTAGCGAGTGCCATATACCGTTGTTCTTATAATTATATAGACTGCATTTAAAAATCAATACTAAAACCTCTGTAAAGAAATTATACAAGCCAAGCCAATTTCTTGAGTCTTGCTAATATAAATTCCAGTTTATTAATTGTGGAAATTAATAATTGTTTTGTGGTGGTGATATTGCAAATAAAATCCATGTAAAGAAGTAATTGGAAGAAAAATAACATTTCAAATTATTTACGACGAAATATTATTCAAGACAGTTAAATTTTTATACGCAAATTTTTTCCGTTTTGATTGGTTACGGATTATTTAGATTATAATTACCAGCGACGTGATAGCACAAATCAATCGATCAGGATAGATTTATACAAACCATTAGTCCAGTAACAACACATCGACAACACTACCACCATTTAAGATAAGTACACAATAGTTTTACAGCATATTCTATTCTCTGTTACTAGTATTTTTTATTAATATTTTATTTTTTTTGCATAGATAATATTAAGTTATTGTAAATTGTAAATTTTTATTTAGTTAGCTAGAAAACTGTATACATAGATCAGTTATTTTGAATTATAATAATTATGAGTGTTCTAAACTTATCATCTTTGATTGATTAATTTGTGTGTTCGACATATTATGAATTAGCACTCCACTCTTAGTGTGGGATGGGATTGGGTGAGTAGAAGGTGAGTATGCAGGTAGTGTAGATAGTAGCTTGTCATCCCAGTTCCTTCAACATCTTAAGCGGTTTAAACATGATTCAATTTTGGTTTCCAATGATCCCATTTCCTACCCTTAGCTTTAGCCGGAGCTTCATATAACCGCTGGAAACCAGGATTGGATAAATTCTGTAATCTTCACATTAATATTGATGTGAAGATAACAAAAGCAGACTTAGAACTTCAGAATTTATTTTCTGGTTCCGTATGTCACGCTAGTTCATCAATGAAACTAGAGCTTTTTAAACTACCAGGATTCGAAATCGTCTGCGAAACATCAACGGGTAACAATCGCCCATACATCGCAGAACCATTACGCAAAACTGTGTTTAACACTTTACACAACTTGTCACATCCTGGTGTCAACGGTACTCGTAAATTGATTACAGCTAGATACTTTTGGCCCAGTATTAATAAAGATATTAATCACTGGACAAAGTCTTGTTTATCTTGCCAACGCTCTAAGGTCCAACGACACACAAAAAGTCCTACGGGACAATTCGAAATTCCACAATCTCGTTTTGAACATATCCATATAGATATCGTAGGTCCACTTCCTCCTTCTAATGGATGTTCTTATATTTTAACTTGCGTTGATCGATTCACTCGATGGCTAGAAGCTTATACTATGTCTGACATGTCTGCTGCTACCATAGCCACGACATTTGTCAACAATTAAGTATCACGATTCGGTGTTCCACTGCATATTACAACGGATCAGGGAACACAATTCGAGTCTAAACTCTTTACCGAATTAACTAAACTTTTAGGCTCACATCGTATACGTACAACGGCCTACCATCCACAAGCGAACGGAATGGTAGAACGTTTTCATCGACAACTTAAAGCTGCTCTTATGGCCAGAGGCAACACTACTCAGTGGAGCTCCGAAATACCAATCATTCTTTTAGGTATTCGAGCTACAGTGAAAGAAGATCTGAAGTGCTCACCCGCAGAACTTGTCTACGGACAAACACTGAAACTGCCCGGTGAGTTCTTCCTCGAAAATCCTCTTTCACAACTGCCAAGTCACGATACAGTCATTGATCAACTTCGAAATACAATGCACAATCTAATTCCAACAGCTACACGACAAACCAAACAAAACGACATATTTGTTCCAAAGTCGCTAGAGAACTGCGACTACGTTTTCGTTAGGGTTGATAGAGTACGCATTGGTTTACAAACCCCATATGAAGGTCCATACAGAATCATACGACGTCTACGAAAACATTTCGTTATCGACATCAAAGGCAAACAACAATCCGTCTCGATCGACAGGTTGAAGCCAGCGTATGGTATCTTGTGTTCAGCTGATCGTTCACCAGCTTCTCGAACACACAAAGCTGTTCATTTCGAACAGGCACACTAAACGGGGGCTTTCATCTACGAGCGGGGTACTGTAGTGGTTAATATATTTGAATCCAAATAATTAATCACCACAAACTCATGATACGAACCATCTGCTACTTAATCATACGCACCCCATCCTTACGATAAATTAATTAATTAATTTATTAAATCGAATTCGAATTTCGAACATCAATTATAGTGCAATGTAATATTTGTCTATCATTTTGGTTGGCGCTAAAATATAATAAAACTTTTTTCCTTTTTCGAGCTCGCAATCGAGATGCTTTGCAAGTCTAAACTTAAAATTAAATTTCAAATCAAAACTTATAGTTTAACTATTAATAAATTTAATTTGTGTAAACCATTTGCATAAGTGAAAATAAAATAATATTGTACAAACTTTTGTTCATATACATTGTACGTCAAAAGTGTTTTAATGTAAAACCCAGCGAAGGCGGATGTCCACGATATCATCATGTTCTTTAAAAAGTTTTATCATTTTTGGTGCCGCAATTTATAAACAAAAATCTACAAACTTAATCGCTGACAACTACAGCAAGATTTATGCTCCGTAATTTAAAACGGATAGAGCATCATCATTTAAAAACTATAAATCGTATGAAGGATCACCTGGATTACAGAAGAAATTGGATATATTAAAATTATAAATGCAACAAAGATATTTTTTAAAAAAAATCAACTGTAATCTGAATATAATCAAACATTACTTATGCTAAAATTAATTTTTTTTACATCGAATCAAAAAATTTTAAATTATTAACGCCATCGTTGGATTAATACAAGTATTACGTCATCAATCATAATAATTATAAACATTGACGTCTCATCTTTGTCAACCACCGTTGGACCTATACAGATAAACTTTTTTTTTCTTATTAAGAACATTTATTTTTTTTGCTGGTTATAATAACTTTGAAAATTTATATTGATTGAAATAATATAACGTAATTTTAAATTTGATTCATTTTATTCATAATTAACTCTAATTCATTGTTTTGATAATTAAATTTCATTTCATTCATTTTTCGAATCCATAGTAAATTATCGTGTTGGGAAAATAACTTATCTTTAAAACAATAAAAAAAGAGATTTTTTTTTTAATTTTTTTTTCACTTTAAATTAAAATCAGTTAAATTTGATAAATAATAAAATAATTAAAGAACATTACGGTGTTGGGTAATTAATTACATAAATTTTTTTTGCTTAAATCATATTTTTTTTGGAAAAAATTATTTTTTTATATAAATTTTTAGATATTTTTATTCAGGTATTTTAGTCTTCTCTTAAATTTAACTCTCCACTATTTGTTTTGTAAAATAACAAGCGCACTGAACCACGAATCAGTGGTATTCACAATACACACGGAATATCGCGTTTACTTATTTGTTTTAACGTTAACGTTTCTTTTACGCGTTTACTTATATTTATTTTACCTTACCGTCAACCAAATGTCGGACGACGAAAAAATGAGTCCAGCTCAAGGTATCAAAAGAGACGACTCTTTAGAGCTTTTGAAACTGCAGCCGTTGTGGGAACGACGACCACAAATTTGGTTCCAAGTCGCAGAACAAACTTTTGAGATGCAGGGTATCAAAAGGGATACCCAAAAGTATCTGCACGTGCTTCACGCGCTTAACCCCGAAATTTGCGAACATCTGGTTTCAGATGTGATTGCTCAACTGCCTGAAACCAACAAGTACGAGTATCTTAAACAAAAATTGTTGGATCGGCTTGCACCATCGGATGAGCGACGCTTAGAAATGCTCCTAACAGCACAAGATTTAGGTGATCAAACACCATCCGAAAAGCTACGGCATATCAAACAGCTAGCTGGTAATAATTTTAGTGAAAAATTAGTACGATCGCTCTGGGTTCGCCATTTACCAGAAGTAATAAGAATACCACTAGCCGCCATACCAGATTCAACAACAATCGACACCATGGCGACAATGGGGGATAAGATGTATGAAGCGATGGCAGTTGGCAATAGTCGAACGCAAATAAATGAGGTTCGTCAGCATCGCTCAGTCAAACGTGACACCGTAGAAGATCGACTAGAAAAACTAGAACGACAGTTCAACCAACTAACTCAGCGATCAAGATCTAGTTCAAGAAATCGGAACTAATCCACCAATTCAAACTATCGCGGCAGATCATTATCTCCATACCGACTACGGTCGAGATCGCAAAGTAGACCGAGGAACAAGAATGGTATATGTTACTACCATCAAACATTTGGAACTGCAGCATGCAAATGCAGATCTCCGTGCACATTTGGTCAGGGTGCATCCAAGAGCACTATGGAGATAGACCAATCCCTAAATACAAAAAACGGTTAAAGCTCGAGGTCGAGACGGCTGTGGTCGATACCAAGTATTCCAGTCGTCTATTCTTATATGAGAACACCAACAAACAAACCTTTCTTATAGACACGGGGGCAGACCTTTCGGTGCTCCCAGTCAATCTTTATAAATCAGTAACATTCAGTTCAAAATCTCCGGATCTAATATTATCAGCTGCCAACGGCACGATAATCAATACCTACGGAACAAAGCTCCTACAGGTAGATATCGGCCTAAAACGAACATTCACACACGCTTTCGTGCTAGCGCAAGTGAATCGTCCAATCATTGGCGCTGATTTTCTCAGTAAATTTGGCCTTTTAGTCGATCTTAAACGAAAACGGCTGATTGATTCAACTACACAGCTGTCAATCAATGCCACAATGGTTAACGTAGATACGCCTACTCCCATTCATTTCACGATCGACAACGATTACGGCCTGCTACTAAAGAAGTTTCCTTCTCTAACAGCAGAGCCGAACTACAATTTACCGGTCAAACATAACGTGGTACATCATATTGTTACCACTGGTCACTTGCCTGTATCAAGACCACGCAGACTAGATCCTATTCGTCAAAAAGCTGCTTTCACAGAATTTCAACATATGGTTGAACTTGGAATTTGTCGCATTTCGTCCTCCTCTGTATCTTGTCCGCTTCACATGGTTCGAAAGAAAGATCTCGACTGGAGACCATGTGGAGATTATCGCAGGTTAAACGCGGTCACGATTTCTGATCGCTATCCGATACCGCACATACAAAATTTTTCAATGAATTTGTATGGTTGCAAAATTTTTTCCAAAATTGACCTTGTTAGAGCCTATCATCTCATTCCTGTCGCGAATGAAGATATACACAAAACGGCTATCACAACTCCGTTTGGCCTCTTCGAATTCACTCGAATGCCATTCGGTTTACGCAATGCCGCACAAACGTTTCAGCGTTTCATAAACGAAACCGTTCGAGATTTAGACTTCGTATTCGTCTACATCGACGATATATTAGTGGCATCAATAAATGAGGAACAACACAAACTCCATTTGGAACAACTCTTCCAGAAACTTAGCGAGTTTGGCGTTCACATAAAGAGTTCGAAATGCGTTTTTGCCGTAAACACTCTCGAATTCCTCAGCCACACGATAACACCTAATGGTATTCTGCCTTCTCAAGAACGAATTAATGCCATTACGGAATTTCCAGCACCAACATCAATATTCAGCAATTCGTCGGTATGATAAATTATTATCATAGATTCATACCGAAACTAGCTGAAACACTTGCCCCAATTCATACACACTTGGCCGCTTTACTAAAGAAACCTAAGACTCCGAAAAATTTCACTTGGCCAAACGAATGTCAACTCGCATTCACCAAGCTAAAAACCGAATTGGGCAATATCACGTTGTTAGTTCATCCACGTAACGATGCTGCATACAGTATCACTACGGATGCATCGAACATTGCTGTCGGAGCAGTGCTACAGCAACGTAATAATGATTGTTGGGAACCACTGGGATTTTTCTCAAAGAAACTTTCAGACGCTGAAACTAAATACTCTGCATTCGATCGAGAGCTACTCGCAATTTACCTAGCTATAAAACACTTCAGGTATTTTGTCGAAGGTCGCGAATTCACAATTTACACCGACCATAAGCCTCTCACTCGTGCAATACAATCTAAAACGGAACGAAATCTAAGGCAATCTCGCCATTTAGATTTTATTAGTCAATTTACTACCGATATCCCGCATGTGCAAGGTAAAGACAACACAGTCGCGGATGCATTATCTCGTGCATCCGACAACGAAACTGCATCAGTTGAGACTCACTTCAACTACGATGCTATCATCGCTGCACAAAAAGCAGACTTAGAACTTCAGAATTTATTTTCTGGTTCCGTATGTCACGCTAGTTCATCAATGAAACTAGAGCTTTTTAAACTTCCAGGATTCGAAATCGTCTGCGAAACATCAACGGGTAACAATCGCCCATACATCGCAGAACCATTACGCAAAACTGTGTTTAACACTTTACACAACTTGTCACATCCTGGTGTCAACGGTACTCGTAAATTGATTACAGCTAGATATTTTTGGCCCAGTATTAATAAAGATATTAATCATTGGACAAAATCTTGTTTATCTTGTCAACGCTCTAAGGTCTAACGGCATACAAAAAGTCCAACTGGACAATTCGAAATTCCACAATCTCGATTCGAACACATCCATATAGATATCGTAGGACCTCTTCCTCCTTCTAATGGATGTTCTTATATTTTAACTTGCGTTGATCGATTCACTCGATGGCCAGAAGCTTATACTATGTCTGACATGTCTGCTGCTACCATAGCCACGACATTTGTCAATAACTACGTATCACGATTCGGTGTTCCACTGCACATCACAACTGATCAGGGAACACAATTCGAGTCAAAACTTTTCTCCGAGCTAACGAAACTTTTAGGCTCACATCGGATACGTACAACGGCCTACCATCCACAAGCGAACGGAATGGTAGAACGTTTTCATCGACAACTTAAAGCTGCACTTATGGCCAGAGGCAACACTACTCAGTGGAGCTCCGAAATACCAATAATTCTTCTAGGTATTCGAGCTACAGTGAAAGAAGATCTGAAGTGCTCACCCGCAGAACTTGTCTACGGACAAACACTGAAACTGCCCGGTGAGTTCTTCGTTGAAAATCCTCTTTCACAGCTGCTTACTCATGATACAGTTATTGATCAACTTCGAGATACAATGCACAACTTAATTCCAACAGCTACACGACATATTTGTTCCAAAGTCGCTAGAGAACTGCGACTACGTTTTCGTTAGGGTTGATAGAGTACGCACTGGTTTACAAACCCCATATGAAGGTCCATACAGAATCATACGACGTCTACGAAAACATTTCGTTATCGACATCAAAGGCAAACAACAATCTGTCTCGATCGATAGGTTGAAGCCAGCGTATGGTATCTTGTGTTCAGCTGATCGTTCACCAGCTTCTCGAACACACAAAGCTGTTCATTTCGAACAGACACACTAAACGGGGGCTTTCATCTACGAGCGGGGTACTGTAGTGTTTAATACATTTAAATTGAAATAATTAATCACCACAAACGCAAACGATCATTTTCTTGTGCCATCTACCATCTAAACATATACCGATAAAATCATATTGCAGCGCTAAACAATTAATTAACTAATTAATTAAGTTGTTCGAAAAACGAACCAAAAATAAAAAAATCGATTTCAGGTTCAATGGCTTTCGTTGTCAATTTTGGTTGGCGCTAAAATAAAATAAAATTTCATTACTTTTCGAGCTTTTAGCAAGTTACTACATTTAACAAGTTTAATGTGTATTCTAAAAATCCGTGCGCTTGGATATTATTATATTTAAAATTCCTAAAACTGTTTATAGAGTTAGTTATAAAATAAACTTATATATTATACATATATATAAAATATTGTTTGTAATAAATATATTTCGAATACAAAGTGCTGCTGTTATAAATTATTATAAATTTGCAACGAAATATCATCAAAATTAACAGCGAGAACGAAGAGATTCAGGGAGCTCTACATAGAATTCAAATTGTACGTCAAATGAAAGTAATCCAGAATTTTACAGTAATAGAGCAAGACACTATTGAAAACAGGAAGCTTTTACAACAAGTTTTTTTGAAGCAGTATCATCATCAAAATTGGATATGGTCACTTTCAGGAGGAGTATCAGAAATTGAAATTGAAAAATTTCAATTGAAAAATTTCATTTCAATTTCAAAAATTTATTTTCTGTCTAAATTTAATTTATGTATTGTCTACTGATTCAAAGAGGATGCTACCTAGTAGTAATTGGTTCAAAGAGAAGCTAACAACTAAAGCCCTGCATTCACATACAACAGAATCAGAAACCGAAACTGAATTTCATACAAATTTGACAGCAACTGAAACAGAAACCGAATTTAGAAATTGAAACAGAAACTAAAAATTCGTCTGTTTTGTCTGAAACAGAAACAATTAAAATTTAATTGTTTCTGTTCCAGACCAGACTGTCACATGACCAGAAACTGTCACATAATATTAATTATTAATTTAAATTTTGATAATAGAGTTTTGAATAGTTTTCAGTTTCAGTTTCTGTTTTATGTGAATGCCCGGCTTTAGTAATAATTTACAATTGACGATGGGAATCTAAAAAATCGCGCTGGGGTGTGTTTCTAAATTAACTGTGGTTAACCGCGGTTAACTTTACTCTACCAAATGTTGTTCCATAATTAACCTCAAAATAAAAAATTTACTGGATGACAGATGTACTATCGTTCCAAAACTATAAAAATTAGCTGTAATTGTGACGTCACTACTTTAACTTTGTTACTCAAGTCTAGAGTAGAGTTTGTTGAGGTTCTAATGTCAAAACGTATAAATATTTAAAACGACATGTCAACCGATTTATAAAACACAATATAATTTTTAATAATAAAAGAAAATTTTAATAGTTGTGGAAAAAAAAGTTAGAAATTATATTTCTCTCTCTCTCTGGCGTTTACATCCCATGAAGGGATTTTGCCGTCTGTGCCACCAGCTTCCAATCATCTCGTTCCATGACCAGTTGACCCCAGTTTCGACATCCTATATCATGAAGGTCTTGGATGATGTCGTCACGCCAGCGTTGTCTAGGTCTTCCTCTTCGACGAACACCAGCTGGTTGTTGTTGGGACGCTTTTTTTATCATTCTTTCCAATGGAGCCCTTTCTACATGACCAAACCATCTAATCCGGTTGGATTTAATGAATCCGATTACATCGCAGCCTCCAGGAAGCTGTCTGATTTCATGATTCATTCGGATTCTATACTGATTTTCAGCAACTTTACATGGACCATAAATTGTTCGTATGACTTTCCTCTCGAATGTTGATAGAATTCTACAATCGGAGGAAGTCAGTGTCCAGCTTTCACTTCCAAATGTGAGCACAGGTCGGATTAATGCTTTGTAAAGTGTGAATTTGCACGACTGCGAAAGATGTTTGGATCGCAAAAGTTTTGAGTATGCGTAGAAAACTCTGTATGCGGCTGAGACACGGGCTTTAATATCTGCCTGCATGTCATTTGACGATGTTATTACAGACCCGAGGTATTTGAAGTTTTCTACACGTTCCACTTCATAGTCGCCAGTATTCAGATTGCCGGGAGGTATATTCCTGGATGTTGTTAAAAGTTTAGTCTTGCCGGTGTTAATGCATAATCCAAGTCGTTTAGCATTTCTTTCAAGCTGAGAGAGACTATCCTTGATATCGCTTGTTCTACGTCCGAGAAGCACAATATCATCTGCATAGCCAAGAACCTGACTAGATTTGTTATATATGCAGTTTTGTGTCTCAATTCGGCTTTTTCTTATCGCGTACTCCAGCGCCAAATTAAATAGTATGGGCGCGAGTGCATCACCTTGTCGAACACCTGATGTTATATCGAAAGGATCAGAAACAGACCCTTCGATTACTATTCTACAATTTGATCCCGATGTTGTGAGCTTGCATAGAGAAACAAGTTTCTCTGGAATACCAAGGCATATGAGTGCGGACCAGAGGTTGTCGCGGATGATACTGTCATATGCTTGCCTGAAATCAACGTAGAGCTGGTGAATGCTGATGTTGTACTCCCAACATTTTTCCAGAATCATCCTTAATGTAAAACATTGATCTGTGGTTGAGCGGTTGGGACGAAAACCACACTGATAGTCACCGATGATAGATTCGGCGAACGGGATGAGTCGAGCAAGTACAACATTAGCTAGTATTTTATATGCAGTGTTCAACAGTGCGATGCCACGATAATTTTCACACTTTAGACGGTCACCTTTCTTGTGTAGCGGAACAATGAGAGCTGTTTTCCATTCAGCAGGTAGTTCTTCTTGGTCCCAGATTGCAAGAATCAGATCGTATATACTTGAGACCAGAGCTGCTCCTCCATTTTTCAGAAGTTCTGCGGGAATTCCATCGAAACCTGGTGATTTGCCATTTTTCAGTTTTTTAATGGCAGCTTCCACTTCTTCTATTGTTGGGTAAGGGACAAAAATCTCCTCAGTTGATGGAGCAATTGCTCGAATAGGATGAGCTTCGTTTGTCCTATTGAGTAGGTCTTGAAAGTGGGATCGCCACACTGCCAGCACATCACGTTCACTTGTTGTAAGTTCATTATTTTCATTTTTGATGGCTGTAGATCTTGGGTGGAAATCTTTTGTCAGATTCCGTGCATTGGCAAAGCACTCTTTTGAATTTCCGTTGGCCGCATGTTGGTTGATGTTTTCGATGCAACTCTTCATGTGTTCGCGTTTCTTTTTACGTAGAAGTTTTGCTGAGGCTTTCCTGGCGCATAGATAATCAGTTTGGGAGCTTCGGGTGTTCCTTGTTAACCATTTTTCTCGCAGTTTTTGTTTATTTTCAACGGATTGGCGGCACTCGTCGTCAAACCATTCGTTGTGTGATTTCGGTGGTCGTTTTCCGATTGTAGTTTGTGCTGCGGCTATAATGGTTGATTGAAGCGTTTGCCATTCTTCTTGTATGTTTAATGGCATCTCAGAAGAGATGTCATGCTCTTCTATGTTTTGTGTTATTATTTCCTGATATCTATTCAGCGTTTCCGGATGTTTAAATGCTTCGACATTCCAGCGCACGGTCTTTTTTGCTTGTCTGTTAAATGTAGATGACAACTTGCACTTGTACTTAAAGATGACAAGCATATGATCGGTGTCCATATCAGCACCTCTGTATGATCGAACGTCAGTTATACTTGTAGAGTGTCTCTTAGAGATCATGACGTGATCGATTTGATTTTCCGTTCTTCCGTCATTTGATTTCCACGTTGCCTTGTGAATTCTCTTGTGAGGGAAGAAAGTGCTGGAAATTACTAGATCATACATCATAGCCAGCTCGGCTGCGCGAAAACCGTTATTGTTGCTGGTATGATGCAAGCTGTTAGGGCCGATATGTGTTTTAAGTTCTGCAATCCTACCGATTTGAGCATTAAAGTCACCTACCACGATTTTTATATCGTGCCGCGGGATGTTATTGATGACTTCCTCGAGTTCTAGGAAGAACAGGTCTTTAATATCATCTGCTTTATCTTCAGTAGGTGCATGAACATTGACGATCGTTACATTGAATTTTTTTGTGCGGATTCTCAGTGTGCATAACCGCATATTAATTGGGCAGAAGTCGATAACATGCTGATTCACGCGACGGTGTATAAGAAAGCCAACTCCAAATTCTCCTCCGTTTTGATGACCGCAATAATACAGAGTGTATCCTTTCGCTGTTTCATGGATTCCACCGCCTGGCCATCTTAGTTCTTGTAATGCCACTATATCCAGTGTGTAGCTCTCGACTTGTTGGGTTAGTTTTAGGAGATCTCCTGGTCTTCTAAGGCTTAGCACGTTCCAGGTTCCTATTTTTAAATCGTAGTCCGGGTACAGTTTCCGAGGTCGTTCCAATAATAAATCCGAGATATTCCGAGGCCTGTGTACAGAATTCATGACAGTAATTTTTTTACGGAAATGGGGTGTTAGCCCTTCGCCCAACCCAAATTTTCGTGAATGGGTTCGTTCTGCATCTTAAGGTCACCAGAAACAACCTTTTTACACGTTTATATAGCGAGCCGCTTGATCCAAGACAGACGCCCGCTGAAAGCCGCCCCTAACATGGAGAACAGACGCTTTCTACACATTTATATAGCGAGCCGCTTGATCCAAGACAGACGCCCGCTCCAAGCCGCCCCTAACATGGAGAACAGACGCTTGAGTTGCATTGGTTTTATGGCGCCAATGACTCGCCATGGTGCAGAATCATTGAGTATAAGCAGTATTTACTCTGCCCCTCTCAACTACACCAACCTAATTCTGTTAGCGTTACCCAGGTAGCACGGCGTGGACGTAGAATTTCGGATTTTCGCTACCCAGAAATTATATTGTTTGGTGAATATATCGTACATTTAATTATTATATACTAAGTATTTAATAATCTTTAGTGAAATGTGTTATTTTTATTTGATTCTGAAGACTGAAAAATAAATTATAGAAATAAAAAACATACACTACATTTTTAGTTTTATTGATCGTAATTAGAATATTAGTTTTTATTAATTTTGAATTTTTAGCGGTCTTTTACAATTTAACTTTGACAGCTTTACTATGGTAATTTTAATTTAATATTTGACGTCACTATTTTATTTTGACTATGACATTAGTGACATTATTACCTTATGGTTAACTGTGGTTAATTTCGAAACGCACCCCAGGGGTGCGTTTCGAAATTAACCACGGTTAACCATAAGGTAATAATGTCACTAATGTCATAGTCAAAATAGTGACGTCAAATATTAAATTCAAATTACTATAGTAAAGCTGTCAAAGTTAAATTATAAAAGACCGCTAAATATTCAAAATTAATAAAAACTAATATTCTAATTACGATAAATAAAACTAAAAATGTAGTGTATGTTTTTTATTTCTATTCTATAATTTATTTTTTAGTCTTCAGAATCAAATAAAAAGAATAAAAATAAAACATTTCACTAAAAATTATTAAATACTTAGTAAATAATAATTAAATGTACGATATATTCACAAAACAATATAATTTCTAACTTTTTTTTCCACAACAGTTAAAATTTTCTTTTATTATAAAAAATTATATTGTGTTTTATAAATCGGTTGACATGTCGTTTTAAATATTCATATGTTTTGACATTAGAACCTCAACAAACTCTACTCTAGACTTGAGTAACAAAGTTAAAGTATTGACGTCACAATTTATTATGACAACTAATTTTTATAGTTTTGGAACGATAGTACATCTGTCATCCAGTAAATTTTTTATTTTGCGGTTAATTATGGAACGACATTTGGTAGAGTAAAGTTAACCGCGGTTAACCATAGTCAATTAAGAAACGCACCTCTGATGGTGGCAGGTTTTGACATTAGTGCGCGCATATAAGATTTTGACAGAAGTATATTTTTCCGTGTATTTGAGGGCAAAATTAGATTTCAATTAAAGTAAGTACAATATTTTTAATTTTATAACAATTTAAAAATACAATGACTTACTAAAAATAAACAATAAAACATTAAACTTTCGAAATTTTAAAGTGGATTAGTGAAACTTATTGTTAAAATGCAAAATAATACAATATTTTAGATAGATGTTTAGTATATAGTCATACCATTTTTTTGCACTGAAACACAAATTTTACTTAATTTGTAAACTATAAAGTGAATTTAATTTAGATCAATATTTTCACAGGGAAACATACAGGGACAAGGAAAACGAAGATTCATCCACAGGAGAATATGGAACCAACGAATTCTACAGTAAATAGCGATTTTGAGGTAAGTATACTTGTTGCAGCGTAACAAGGATCAACACCAACAATTAATTTTAATTTGTTTTATTAATATATTTAAATTCATAATTTTAACGAATTTGGCGAAACAATAAATAAAGGGATGCAACCAATTATTTTGCTATTGTTTAATTAACTGAATGCATTTTCTATTTTTTGTTTCGCCTATCTTACTTCTTTTTGTTTTGC
The DNA here is from genome assembly GCA_963693315.1 of Diogma glabrata. Classification (NCBI taxonomy): domain Eukaryota; kingdom Metazoa; phylum Arthropoda; class Insecta; order Diptera; family Cylindrotomidae; genus Diogma; species Diogma glabrata. The sequence goes on from CAVNZG010001835.1 coordinate 104,302, forward strand.
CTCCTAGAGGATAATTTCATATAAACTCTCTCTTGTTTCGACCATTGAGTTGAACACACATAATATTGTAAAAATGTAAATTATTCGAATAAAATACTAAAATTAAAGTTTTCTAGTTAAGAAAAGTTTTTGTTCTATTCTTTTAATTGTGAACATATGAAATGCTGATTAACAAACCATCTTTTATAATTGTAAAGAGATTCAACATTAAACAAATTATAATAAATTACAACATCAACAAATTAAAACATTAAATTATTCATTGGTATTAATTAAGTTGTTCACATGTATTAATTATAAGTTCAGTTGATCAACTGGCTCATCTTGGTTAGGTAATCGACATAATTTTGTGATAGCACGTTTGGTCGTACTAGTAGGTGTTTTTAGAGTCACAACACGGTTGTGACCATCGAGGCCGGGCGAAACTTCTAATACCCGTCCCAGACTCCATGGCATTGGTGGTCGATTATCTTCAACTATCAAAACTAAATCATTTACTTTGAGATTTGCCGAATGACCTTCCATTTAGATCGTTGTTGTAAGGTAGTGATGTATTCTAGTGACCATCGTTTCCAAATATCTTGCATTTGACGTTGAATCAGCTGCCATTTAGATAGTCTTCCAATGTTAAGACGACTTAAATCTGGTTCAAGTAATTTTGTTAATGGTTCGCCAATTAGGAAATGGGCCGGAGTTAGAGGTTGAAGATCGTCTGGGCTTTCAGATAGTGTCGAGATAGGCCGTGAATTTAAAACAGCTTCAATTTGAATAAACAATGTACTAAGTTGTTCGTAAGTATAGCGAGTAAGACCCATTATTCTTCTCAAATGATGATTAGCTTATTTAATCACTGATTCCCACAAACCGCCAAAATGTGGCGAATGTGGAGGTATAAAATTCCACTTGATACCTTCAGTAGCTAGTGATGACAATATTACATCATTTGACCTTAGTAAGAACTGACCTATGTTGTTTAGTTCAGAGTTTGTTCCTACGAAATTGGTGGCGTTATCTGATGAAATTGATGTGAGCTTTCCACGTCTTTCAATAAATCTTAGTAAGCTGGAAATAAATGACTGAGTACTAAGATCACTAACTATTTCAATGTGTGCCGCCTTTGTAGAAAAGCGCACAAACAACGTGAAGTATGCCTTTGTTGTTGTTCAACCACGACCTTGTTTGACAATTGTGTTATAGGTCGACCAGAACCAAAGCAGACCATAGAGTCTCTCGTTCGAGAGAGTCGTAGGTCTGTCTGAAATCAATGAAGAGTTGAAACCCTGCTTAAACTGTCCCATTAGAAAAGGTACAATCCTATAGAATATTGATGAAAACTGGATAGAAAAAAGACGACTTTAATGGGATAAACCGAGAAATTCTTTACTTCATAAAAATGTTGGGTAGGAAAGACTCATATTCAATGGTAAAATGGAAATAGGCTCATAATCCTTTAAATATCAGACTTTTCCTATTGAAATATTTTTATAGGAATGAACGTAATTGAAAAAAAAAATAAAACTTAGACAATATTTTTCTTACGCCAAGATTCCTTAATATAGGATTCTTTATAGTTTTAAAGGAAGACATTGAAACAGTTTCAACGGGAAATAGATAATTTGTAAAAGAAAATAAAACTTAGAAAATTGTTTTGTTACGACAAGATTACCCAATAGGATTAATAGTTTTACAGGAAGACATTGAGATAGTTTGAATAGGAAGTATATAATTTCTAAAGGAAAACACGACTGAAATTCTTAGTCTACTACATTATTCTTCGATAGGATTCTGTCACCAAGTTGTTGTGATGCAGTTGCCGGTTTTTTACTTAGAAAAGAATGTAACATTGAAATATTATTTGAATTTTTGAAATAGGGGAAATTGAGATTCAATAGAACTTTGTTGTGTATTTCGTTTATGTAAAGTCTAAATGGTTGAATAATAGTATTTTAACCAATAAGTGTTGAGATAGTTTATTGTCAAGCAAAAGTTAAAAATTCGAGCGAGGTGCGAGAATTTTAAATTTGTGAGAGAATAAAATTCATTAAATACGAATCGATTCACAATACTTTATCCTCTGACAGAGGAGGAATTATTATATAAAATAGAAAGTATTTCTTCTCAATTAAAACAATAACTCTCTATTGTTTTAATTGAGATAAAACAATTTCTGTTGAAAAAACCCTTGATGATAAAAAAAACCTATTCCATACAATCAACAAAATTCAACTAAAAAAATAAGAGAATTAAAATTAATTTGATTTTTGAGAAAAATAGCAATTAGCTATTGTGATTAAAATTTGAAAAATAATATTAAGTGAAATCAAAACAAATTGATTAATACAATCCTAACCTATCGAATAATAATCATTCTTTATAGACAAATTTTCATAATACAAAAGGTTAAGTTCATAATGCAATAGGTTAGAAAACAATACAATAATGCATACTATTATTATGGAAAAACATACAAATAAAGTTGATATTAGAGTTGAAGGGGATAAACCATTACATAAATTATTAAGTGACCGAATTAAGGAAGACTACATAAAGCCTCAATTAATTTTTTAAACGAATCTACTAAGATGGATTTGTAATTAAAATGTTACGTTTTTCAACCTTCCTTTGAGTTGGCCTAACTCACAATTTGATAAACGTAATTCCCAAATCATTTTCTGGATTCGATCACTGATTAGTAAGGAAAAACACCAGGTTTTATTAAGTCTTCAATACCTTTATTGTTCCACAGCAACAGGACACAATACAGCAAACAATATTCTTAACTAAAATATTCTTTTAACATTTTCTACACTCCAACGGTTGATTGTAGAAATTTCCAGTAACACAGTTCAAAATAATACACAAAATATTTCTACTTAATAACATTTAAAACTTCATTCACAAAAGCTAATTTAAAAAATTTAATTTCGTTATTTCGTTTTTGCGTTACGTTTCGAGTAACGTTTTGCAACACTGTATTTATAATTTTAACTTTATCGTCGCAGGTTTAAAATAAAGCTAACTAAACTACAACAGAGGACTCATTTTGTATACAATTCTATATAATTTCTCGATTATTCTTGGAAAAATTAAGAAAGATCTAGAATAGAAATCTACGTAATTATTTCGATATATTTTATTTTATGTTGACCCATGTTCTAAGAATACGACAACAACACTATTCCTTTCATTAATTTGCTTTTGTGTTTTGCTATGATTTTGCTGTAATCGTAACAATAATAAGTCAAAGAACTGAATCAGACAGATAAGGTATAAGGGTCATTGTCATTCTTTTTCAAACCGAACACCTTTCTGACCAACACATTTTTGATTTGGCTGAAATTTTTTTATGGATTTTATATCGAAAAAAAAATATACGTGTTCGAGAATTTTTTTTTTGGAAAATATAGCGGTTCTAAATTTTGAGAATTTTGCGATTTTTGGCTTGACGATTTATTTTAAAATATTCATAACATCGGTTCTATTAAAGATAGAAACTTCTAGTTAGTTTGATTTTAAAGTTAAAAGATGCTAGTTTAAAATTAATAAAGTTATTAACAAATTACTACTGTTATAAGCAAACAAAATGTTCAAATCGATCTTTAGTCATTGCCCCATCCACGAAATGAGTATTTAGTTTGACCATCGTATTCCACGTTTCATTTCCTATCAAAAACGTATTTTTAATTAATAGAGAAATGATTTTTACTGTTAGAGATAAATTAATTTATCAAGCGCGTGACGACAAAAAACTCCATATAGGCGTCATTCTTTTACATACCGAACAGATTAGGACAAAATGTGAGTAAAACATTTTTGATTCAGCTGAAAATCATTCTGATTCTGATTCAGCTGATTCACGGGTTCTATATAAACAAAAAGATATACTTGTTGGAGGATTTTTTCTATTTTTTTTAAGGGAAATAGAGCGGATTAAAATTTCGAGAACTTTGTGATTTTTGGCTTTAAGACTTATTTTCAAAGATTCATAACTACGGTTCTGGTAGAGATAGGTACTTTTGTCTGTTTTATTTTAAAGTATATGGAAGGAATTTAAACAAACTGTTATTTATTGGGTAGTGAAATCCGAAATTCTACGTCCACGCCGTGCTACCTGGGTAATGCTAACAGAATTAGGTTGGTGTAGTTGAGAGGGGCAGAGTAAATACTGCTTATACTCAATGATTCTGCACCATGGCGAGTCATTGGCGCCACAAAACCAATGCAACTCAAGCGTCTGTTCTCCATGTTAGGGGCGGCTTGGAGCGGGCGTCTGTCTTGGATCAAGTGGCTCGCTATATAAACGTGTAGCAAGCGTCTGTTCTCCATGTTAGGGGCGGTTTGTAGCGGGCGTCTGTCTTGGATCAAGCGGCTCGCTATATAAACATGTAAAAAGGTTGTTTCTGGTGACCTTAAGATGCAGAACGAACCCATTCACGAAAATTTGGGTTGGGCGAAGGGCTAACACCCCATTTCCGTAAAAAACTACTTGTCATGAATTCTGTACACAGGCCTCGGATTATCTCGGAATCATTATTAGAACGACCTCGGAAACTGTACCCGGACTACGATTTAAAAATGGGAACCTGGAACGTGCTAAGCCTTAGAAGACCAGGAGATCTACTGAAACTTACAAACCAAATCAATAGCTATACACTGGATATAGTGGCGTTACAAGAACTAAGATGGCCAGGGAGTGGAATCCACGAAACAGTCAAGGGATACACTCTCTACTATTGCGGTCATGAAAACGGAGGAGAATTTGGAGTTGACTTTTTCACACATCGTCGCGTGAATCAACATGTTATCAACTTTCGCCCAATTAATATGCGGATATGCACAATGAGAATCCGCACGCAAAAATTTAATGTAACGATCATCAATGTTCATGCACCTACTGAAGACAAAGCAGATGACATTAAAGACCTGTTCTTTCTAGAACTCGAAGAAGTCATCAATAACATCTCGCGGCACGATATAAAAATCGTGGTAGGTGACTTCAATGCGCAAATTGGTAGAAGTGCAGAACTTAAAACACATGTCGGCCCTAACAGCTTGCATCATGCTAGTAACAATAATGGCTTTCGCACAGCTGAACTGGCTATGATGTATGATCTAGTAATTTCCAGCACTTTCTTTCCTCATAAGAGAATCCACAAAGCAACGTGGAAATCAAATGATGGAAGAACTGAAAATCAAATCGATCACGTCATGATTTCTAAGAGACACTCTACAAGTGTAACTGACGTTCGATCATACAGAGGTGCTGATATGGACACCGATCATATGCTTGTCATCTTTAAGTATAAGTGCAAATTATCATCTACATTTAATAGGCAAGCAAAAAAGACCGTGCGCTGAAATGTCGAAGCATTTAAACACCTGGAAACACTGAATAGATATCAGGAAATTGTAACGCAAAACATAGAAGAGCATGACATCCCATCTGAGATGCCATTAAACATACAAGAAGAATGGAAAACGCTTCAATCAACCATCATATCCGCAGCACAAACTACAATCGGAAAACGACCACCGAAATCACGTAACGAATGGTTTGATGACGAGTGCCGCGAAAGCATTGAGCACAAACAAAAACTGCGAGAAAAATGGTTAACAAGAAACACCCGAAGCTCCCAAACTGATTATCTATGCGCCAGAAAAGCCTCAACAAAACTCCTACGGAAAAAGAAACGCGAACACATGAAGAGCTGTATCGAAAACATCAACCAACATGCGGCTAATGGAAATTCGAAAGAGTGTTTTGCCAATGCGCGGAATCTGACCAAAGATTTCCACCCAAGATCTACAGCCATCAAAAATGGAAACAACGAGCTTACAACAAGTGAACGTGATGTGCTGGAAGTATGGCGATCCCACTTTCAAGACCTACTGAATAGGACGAACGAAGTTCATCCTATTCGAGCAATTGCTCCGTCAAGTGAGGAGATTTTTGTCCCTTACCCAACAATAGAAGAAGTGGAAGCTGCCATCAAAAAATTAAAAAATGGCAAATCACCAGGTATCGATGGAATCCCTGCAGAACTACTCAAGAATGGAGGAGCAGCTCTGGTCTCACGTATATATGATCTGATTCTTGCAATCTGGGACAAAGAAGAACTACCTGCTGAATGGAAAACGGCTCTCATTGTTCCGCTACATAAAAAAGGTGACCGCCTAAAGTGTGCAAATTATCGTGGAATCGCACTGTTGAACACTGCATATAAAATACTAGCTAATGTCGTACTCGCTCGGCTCATCCCGTTTGCCGAATCTATCATCGGCGACTATCAGTGTGGTTTTCGTCCCAACCGTTCAACCACAGATCAATGTTTTACCTTAAGGATGATTCTGGAAAAATGTTGGGAGTACAACATCAGCATTCACCAGCTCTACGTTGATTTCAAGCAAGCATATGATAGCATCATCCGCGACAACCTCTGGTCTGCACTCATATGCCTTGGTATTCCAGAGAAACTTGTTTCTCTGTGCAAACTCACAACATCGGGATCAAATTGTAGAATAGTAATCGAAGTGTCAGTTTCTGACTCTTTTGATATAACATCAGGTGTTCGACAAGGTGATGCACTCGCACCCGTACTATTTAATTTGGCGCTTGAGTACGCGATAAGAAAAAGCCGCATTGAGACATAAAACTGTATATTTAACAAATCTAGTCAAATTCTTGGCTATGCAGATGATATTGTGCTTCTCGGGCGTAGAACAAGCGATATCAAGGATAGTCTCTCTCAGCTTGAAAGAAATGCTAAACGACTTGGATTATGCATTAACACCGGCAAGACTAAACTTTTAACAACATCCAGGAATATACCTCCCGGCAATCTGAATACTGGCGACTATGAAGTGGAACGTGTAGAAAACTTCAAATACCTCGGGTCTGTAATAACATCGTCAAATGACATGCAGGCAGATATTAAAGCTCGTGTCTCAGCCGCATACAGAGTTTTCTACGCACACTCAAAACTTTTGCGATCTAAACATCTTTCGCAGTCGTGCAAACTCACACTTTACAAAGCATTAATTCGACCTGTGCTACCTTTGGAAGCGAAAGCTGGACACTGACTTCCTCCGATTGTAGAATTTTATCAACATTCGAGAGGAAAGTCATACGAACAATTTATGGTCCATGTAAAGTTGCTGAAAATCAGTATAGAATCCGAATGAATCATGAAATCAGACAGCTTCTTGGAGGCTGCGATGTGATCGGATTCATTAAATCTAACCGGATTGGATGGTTTGGTCATGTAGAAAGGGCACCATTAGATAGAATGATTAAAAAAGCGTCCTAACTGTATTGTTCATTGTTAACACGATGATGTCTATTTAACAACTGATTTATTATCGTTCTCTTATAAACTCATTACAATCCATTTACACTAATACATAGATCATTATTTATATAGCTCTATGTTACATGTTCCTTTTTTTTTAAACTTTTAACATAATAGAAACATAATCTAATATATCTACATCTACTTCCTCTAAAAAAAAAGTTGTAATCGTTACATCAGTACTAATATAATAATTCAATATCTTATTTATCTATAAAAAAGAAATTTTGGAATACAAAGATTTTATTTCAACTCAAAGTATTTACTCGACTTTGTTTTTTAGTAAATTCATATTAACATTAATTTTAAATTTCTCACTAATACATAACATTTACTTTAATTTCAGTTGTAACCTGATTCAATATTCTATAATATAACAAAATTATATTTCTTAAAACTATTGGATTTTTTTTTTCAAATTTAATACAAACACAAGAATCACCAAAATGAAATTACAGATTTAAAGCCGCTTTTTCAGTTGCAGCAGTGTGTGCGTTCCTTCGTTCTTTCATTAAACGATTTCTTCTCTTCGATTTTTTAGTTGATGAAAAATTTGCAGCATGATTTTAACGCCATCTACAATTATTGTCATAGAATTCTGAATTCAGAATGAACATTTGAACAAGACATATTCAAAAAAATTTATGAAGTATTTTTCTTTGTTAAGGTTGAATTTTCACATAGATTTTGTTGAAATATTATATTATTCTACAAAATTTGTAAATAAATGTTAATAATAAATACGTAAATAAATATTAATTTATTAACAATTCTATCTCGTAAATAATTTTTTTATGTTTCGATATTTTCTCTTTTTAAATTACGATATTTTTGTCTCATTCTTTTTTTTTTGTTCAGAAAAAAAGTTAAAGTTAAACCAACTCTGATGAAAAAACTGCAGCAGAAATAATTATCATTTTTAAGGAATCTGATTGGTTTAAAAAAAAAAACTGAATGAAAGAACGGACACACTGCAGCAACTGAAAAACCGGCTTAAGTATTATCTCATATAGATTCAACTATCTAAGATATGTTCAATCACTCCGAAAGGGTCTGATAAAACTTGAATTACGTCTATACATGGTACCATCATCACATTCAACCCAATATGTGTTGTTTAGATTTCTTAAACCAAATTTTTTCACCAACATTAAAACTTTGTTCTTTAGTACAATTTCTATCATAAAAATATTTATTTTTTGCATTATTTTTCACCATATTTTTATTTAAATTTGGAATGAACTGAGATTGAAAATGGGTATTTTTAACAGGTAGTAGAGTTCTTGTTTGTCTTCCCATTAACATCTCAACTGGTGACAGTTCTAACCCTTTTATTGGTGAATTCCGATATTCTAATAAACTCAGCCACCATTCCTCTTTAGTTCCACCACTTTTTTGAATCAACCGTTTTGCAATTTGAACTCCTTTTTCTGCTAAACCGTTTGATTGTGAATATAACGGACTCGACGTTGTGAGTTCGATATCGTTTGTCATACAAAACGTTTTGAAAATATATGAATCAAAAGGCATATTGTCCGATATAATATGTCGTGGAATGCCATGGGTAGCAAAAACTTTTTTTAGTTCTGTCAGAACTTCAGTTGCAGTTTTATTTTTAATTTTAATAATGTCTATATATTTTGAATAATAGTCAACCAGTACTAAAAAATTTACTTTATCTATTTCCATAATATCTAATGCAATCTTTTGGAAAGGTAGTTCTGGCACTTCATGGGATAACATAGGTTCTTTCGTATTACAACTTCTGTATTTTTGACATACTTGACAACTTGCTATCATATTTTCAATGTTCTCATTCATTCCTGGCCAATAAACCAACGAGCGAGCTCTAAGCTTTGTTTTTTCGATGCCTAAATGCGCTTGATGCAACTGTCTTAAAACTTCAGGTCTTAATGTTATTGGTACTATCAGTCTATCATTTAAAAAACATAAATCATCTTCGATCATCAAATCATTTTTAAACTTCCAGTAAAATTTGATAATATCTTTAGCTTTATCCTTTCGAATTGGCCACCCTTCTTTCAGCATTTTTTTAAGTTCATTTAAAGTATTGTCATCTTCCGTAGCTTGTTTAAAAATGTTTTTTTTTTCATCACTTATATTAATGGTGTGTATTACTTCATCGAGATCTTCTATTTCTATCTCATGACTGTTTTGTAAGTAACTTCTTAATAACAAATCCGCAATAACCATAAATTTACCTGGTAGGTATTTTAATTCGAAATTATACTTAAATAATCTTATTTTCATTCTTTGAAGTCGAGAACTAACGATGTTATTTATATCTTTTGCCATAATGCCTAATAATGGTTTGTGGTCGGTCTCAATAATGATTTGCTTACCATATATAAAGAAATGAAACTTTTGACATGCAAAAACAATCGCTAAACACTCTTTCTCTATTTAGGCATATCGCTTTTCGGTCTCTGATAAGCTTCTCGAAGCAAAACAAATGGGTCTGTTGTCTTGCATTAAACAACATCCCAAACCATCCTTTGACGCATCAGTTTGAATTTTTAACTCACCTTTTTCATCAATTACTTTTAAAATTGGTGCATTACTTATTAGTCTTTTAATATTATCCAGACAAATTGTATGTGCTGGTAACCATTCAAATATTATGTTTTTCTTTAACAGTTGTCTTAAGGGTGATGACACTTCAGCTAAATTCGGTATATAACTTCTTACATAATTTATCATTCCTAACATTTTCTGCAATTCTGTTTTATCTTTAGGAATACGAATATCATTAATGGCTTTCATTCTGTCCGGATCACATGCCACACCCAAATTTGAAACTATGTGTCCTAAATACTTGACTGACTCTTCACAATATTGTAATTTGTCTTTGTTAAATTTAATGTTTTTCTCTTTAGCTCTTTGAATAACCTGTTGTAAAATGTTTGTATGTTCCTCTTTTGATTCTGCTGCTATTAGTATATCGTCCATATAAATGTGTACACCCTGTATTCCCTCGAAATTTATTTCATTAAACCTCTGAAAAATTTCCGGTGCCGTTTTTATACCAAACGGAAGACGTGTAAATCTGTAGCATCCGAACGGTGTACCAAAAGTACATAATTTACTTGACTTTTCACTTAACTTGATTTGCCAATAACCGTCTTTTAAATCAAGAACGGTGAAATATTTTTTCCCATTTAGTCTACTTAAAATATCTTCAAAAATGGGTAAAGAATACGTTTCTTCTTTGATGGAAGCATTTAAATCACTTGGATCTAAACATAAACGTAATTGTTTATTTTTTTTTTCAACAATAATTAAATTCGACACCCAATCAGACGCTTCATTTACTTTCACAATTACTCCTTTATCAACCATCTTTTTTAACTGATCCTTTACCGCATCCCGAATCGACAAAGGAATCTTATGTGCTGGCTTAACCGTTGGTTGTGCATTTTCTTTTAACGTTATATCGTAACTATCAACAAAACACCCTAATCCTTGAAACAAATCTTCATTATCTGAAATAAATTGCGTTTTACTACAATTCCCTTGTATTGCATTTATTCTTTTAACTCAATTTAACTCTACACAACCAGTTAAACCCATCACTGGCAGTGTATCTGTATCAACCACAACAAATTTTTGTGTTGAAATATCATTGTTTACCATACACACTAATTCAGTTATGCCATTCGTTTTTAATTTAAAACCACCATATGCTTCAAGTTTAATACTACTACTATCAATAACTATATTACTTAAATCTTTTATAAAACGTAACGGTAACACGTTTACTTCTGCCCCAGTGTCTAACTTAAATTGGATAAACTTGTCTTGAATGCGAATGATTTGGTACCATGCTTTATGATTTTTACAAATTAAATCAATATCTTTCAATTCATTGATCACAAAATCTTCATCATCACTATCAATGTCTATTTTTAATTCCCGAATTTGTTTAACTAAACCACAAACTATAGCAAAATGATTGAACATACCACAATTGTTGCATCTTTTGCCAAAAGCAGGACAGTTGCCAGTTGAATGATTTCTCCCACAAGATTGACATCTGATAATTCTTTTGTTTGTATTAAATTCTTGATTCAGACGACTAGAATTATTGGATCTAAAACGAGACTGGTTTGGTATATTAGTAGTATAATTTATATCATATTTATGTTTATTATCATGGTTATAATTATTATTGTTTTCATTGAAATTATAATTAAATCGTTCACTATACTTTGAAACATAAGGAACGTTATTTTGAACACTAATTGAATTATTTTTTTGATCTCTAATTTGATTCAAAGGGTGCTTCACTATATGATTTTTATTTAAGTTTGAGGTATACTTATCTGAAGAAATCTGGTATACTGATGAACTGGAACATTGTTTCTGCATTTCGCTTGTCTGTTCTTTGATGATTTCATTTGACCTCGCCATTTCAACCGCTTTGTTCACATCTAGTTCCTCTGTTTCCAAAAACCTTTTTTGTAGTATTTTGTCTGCTACTCCAAGTACAATTCTGTCACGTACCATCCTGTTTTCTATGGTAGTACTGCCAAACCCACACGTTTTTACCATTTTTTTAATATCAACTAAAAACATATCAATTGGTTCACCCTGTTCTTGATTTCTATTAAAAAACAAATAACTTTGATACACTTCATTTGTTTTTGGAACACAAAAATTTTCAAATGAATCGAAAACATTTTGATAGCTCTTTCTTTCTGTATCACTTAATGAAAAAGAATTAAATATTTCCACCGCATCTTTTCCAATTGAGTTCAAAAAAATGGCTACCTGTACAACTTCAGGTTTTTTTTTAATTTCAATGGCGGTCGCAAAAATTTCATAACTTTGTTTAAAAATTCGCCAGTTTTCTGCTAAGTTACCCTCCAATTTTAGTTCTTCTACTTTTCTTAAAAACTCCATCTCTTGATTTATCACTTTTTCTCTAATTACAAGTTGTTTTGGTGGCCTGCCTCGCGATAACTTAAGTCCTTCTTTACGATCTTTAACTTTTTTAACACCCATTAAAAAAAAGTTTACTGCAAAATTTTATGCATTTTACAGTAATATCATAAAATTCAAACATATATTTTAATTTTTTGAAATTATTCATATCACTAATTATTAATTAGAATTTTTTTTTAACTAAAATTTAATTTTTTTTTAAATTACTCAAAATCAACTGCGCCATGCATTATTCATTGTTAACACGATGATGTCTATTTAACAACTGATTTATTATCGTTCTCTTATAAACTCATTACAATCCATTTACACTAATACATTGATCATTATTTATATAGCTCTATGTTACACCAACAACAACCAGCTGGTGTTCGTCGAAGAGGAAGACCTAGACAACGCTGGCGTGATGACATCATCCAAGACCTTCGTGATATAGGATGTCGAAACTGGGGTCAACTGGTCATGGAACGAGACGATTGGAAGCTGATTGCACAGACGGCAAAATCCCTCCATGGGATGTAAACGCCAGAGAGAGAGAGAGTTATTTATTCAAATTATTAATAAATTCCTATTGTTATAAACAAATAAAATGATGAAATCAATTTTTAGTCATTGCCTAACAACAATAAAGAGTGTTTAGTATGACCATCGTATTCTACGTTTCATTTCCTATAAAAAATGTATTTTTAATTAATGGAGAAATGATTTTTACTGTTAGAAATAAATTAATATATCGAGCGCAGGACGACAAAAAATACCATATATGGGTCATTCTTTTACATACCGAACAGATTAGGACAAAATGTGACTAAGACATTTTTGATCCAGCTGAAATAAATAAGACTAAAACAGCCAAAATCTCGGAATTTTTTGCACTAAGACGGATCGGAATGCGGTTTTTGCATTCGCAAACCGAAAATTGCATTGCTGCAGTCAAAAATGCATTCAAAAGATGCATTTTTTGAAGTCGCTTTAAGAAAGTTAAATAACTTTGTTAATAATAAAACTCAGAATTGGCTCAAACCGAGTTCCCGGAGGTTTTCGACGTCGCTGATCACGATTATCAAATTGATCAAGATTGTTCAAATCGACCCACAGCCGACCTGGAGCTCAGGATCGCTAATGAACGTCATCTCCATGGGACTCTTCCAAAATTCACGAGAGTAGGGAGAGAAACTCGACGCCCGGTTTTTTTTAAGGTTTAACACTCCCGGACATCTGGTGCGCCGGAGCCTGGACGTGGACGTTATCCCCGAGGGACGCTGAATCCAAATTTCACGTCGCAAACGACCATCCAAACACCTGGTGCACCAGAACCTGGACCCGGACAAACCGAAAATCGTTATGTAGGGTTTTAGGGGCGCGGATTTCAAATTTCACATCGAAAACATCCTCCCGAACAACTGGTGCACTGGAGACTAGACCTGAACGTCATCTTCACAAAACAATATTGATTTTATTTGACGAAAGTGATCAACAACTATTTTGTTTTTGGTTTTTATAATAATTTATGTTTATGTTAATTTAGCATTTTTATTATAAAATATTACCCTCAAGATTAATGTAATTTAACAATTGAAATATAGATGATATTTTAATAAAACTAGTAGTTTTATTAAAACACAACAATTCGACTATAATACTTCAGATAATACAAATCAAAAATATGGAGGGCTGAAATCTCACGCTCTGAGATATCAAGACTTCGGTCTGTGTTAAGGATTTTGATATAGTTTTCGGCAAAAAACTTTTATGAGGACATGGTTTTTAGTTTTGGGCAGCGATGTATATCAAACATAACTTCTTATTAAAGTACATGTATTCTTAGAGCTTGAGATTTCAGCCCCTCCAACCTCCAACCTTTAAACTTTCTAAATTCTAATAATATTCCAAAAATTCTTTAAAATTCAAACTTTTTCCATAACTCTAAAAATATTGCAAAAATTATAACAATATCAAATATTGAAACTTTTTTCAAAATTCTAAAAATTTAAAATTTTTCAAAATTCTAAAAATATTCCAAAATTGAAACTTTTTTCAAAATTCTAAAAATATATTTATAAAAATCCAAAAATTCTATTTTTTTACAAAATTCTAAAAATATTGCAAAAATCATAACAAAATCAAGAATTAATACTGTTTTCAATATTCCAAAAATATTCCAAAAATTAGAATAAAATCAAATATTTAAACTTTTTCTCAATTCCAATAATATTATGAAAATTCTTAAAAATTCAAACTTTTTCTAAAATTCTAAAAACATTGCAAAAATGATTACAAAATCAAAAATACAAACTTTTTTCAAAATTCCATAAATATTTCAAAAACTATAACAAGTTCAAAATTTTCTATGTCCAATTTCATTTTCAGTTACATTTACGTCTTAAAAACAGCAAAATTTTTTTTTCCAAAAAATTGGCTAAATAAATAAATGAAACCATTTTTTGACACACTAGACATTATTTTTTTGACAAACTTAATAATTCTCTATAATAATAATAAAATTTCATGTCATACAAATTATTAGTTTTATGTTTTTCCAAAAAATTAGGTAAAAAAATAAATAAAAATCTTTCTTTTGACACACTTGACAAAATTTTTTTGACAAACTTATAATGCAATAATCTAGTTTTTGATCTCACATACCAATTCCTACTATCAAGATTTCTCCAAATTCAATGTTCCTACTCGTATTCACTTAACATGAACGTTTTTTAAGCGAAAAATATGAAAATTTGCTATTTTTGAAACACATAATGATTTTTTTTGACAGACTTTCGGTACAGTTATCGAACACAGCGTCCTTTCGGAGCTGTTCCTTGAGTATACCTATTTTTAGATCTCCATTTTCTGATCTCCAGGTCGGCTGTGAGTCGGTTTGAACATCATAATCGTGATCAGCGACCTCGAAAAACGCTGGGAACCCGGTTTGAGCCACTTCTTATAATTTGAGCCTTCTAATTTTTAATGTTCATCATAGTAGGCGGTTTTTATACATATTTGTTTGAATTTATCGTAAAAAATTTCGGTTTTCATTAAAGCTTTCATTGTTGTCATGGTATGTTATTTTTTACTCCCGCAAATGAGGGAGTGGAATTGAACTTTAGGTCTAACTCGAGCAAAAAAACGTTTAATTAATTTTTATTTTCAAATTACCGATTTACTAATTACCTATCAAACAAAAACAAGTTTGATGAAATCGGTATAGCCGTTCTTAAGCAATCTAACTTCAAGTTACCTTGATTCGGCAAAAAGCTCATTTTTCTTACAAGTTGGGTGCTCTGTATTGGGCATACGGGGCACCCCAGCATGCATGGACTTTCAAAAAGTTCTAAAATAAGTTTTTTTTTGTCTACACTCGCTTTTCACAACTCGGTCTAGAATAGGGATTGCAATCCAGGGATTTTTTGCTTTACAAATCCCGGAAGCCCGGGATTCGTGAAGCAAACAATCCCGGGATTGCATTCCCTAGTCTAGAACATGTTTTTCTTCTATTGTAAATGCTATTACATAACAAAATTTTTTTTAAAAACTCACATTACAAATTCAATTAATTTTTTCGTAACATTAAGAAGTTAATCTATTCTAATATTCCGATCAACTACGTCATAATCAACAACAAGTCTTGACTTGATCGCTAAAAACTAATTAACGACGATTAAAAATTCACTACAAAGTATTGTGTATGAATAAAAGAATCAAAACAAATCTTTATGTATGTTCATTTCAACATTTCACTCTTATAAGTTATAATATTCTTCTATTTTCTTTTTCTTCATCCATACCTGCTGTATTTGTATTTATTTTATTGCAGTGTCCAATTCAATATTAATAATACTAATTTTTTCAAGTGCTTCGTATCTTATTAACTGAATCTTATAATTTTTAATGCGGCATAAAAACTTATTTCATTAATTTAGTTTTTTGTTTATAATTTGAAACAAAAATATTAAGAAACAGTTTTAAAACGACCTTCTCGAAAGTAACATCGTTCGTTATTCATAGTTTGCGGTTCAATTAATCGTTGCATGAATTATTTTTCAAAAACTGAATAACGTTAAGTTTTTTATTTAATTTGTAAAGACTATTGTAAGATTAAAGAAAATAATATTTTGTTTTGTTTACATTATTTTGCCGATTGAGAAAGTGATTTAAAATTAAAAAGAAAGATAAAAGTTTTTAAGAAAAGTGATTTTGATTGATTATTGAAATTTGTCTAGTGAGATTATTGTTTCGTTGTGGAATTATCGAAGAAGTTTATTAGTTTGATAAAACAAAAAAAAAAATGGTTCGGTTATTTTTATTGGTTTTAAGCATATCATTAGCTGCCACTCAACGAGATGGAAGACTTATCAATAAAGATTCAGATAAAATTAAAATTGGTGAGTATCTGTGATAACTTTTATTAGTATGAGATTGTTGGCTAAAATGTTTATCGCTCATTTCAATCTTCAAGAACTAGATGAGTAAATAGATTGTAATAACTAATAAATAAGAATGATTCTCGAAGGCCAGATTGATAGATATTTGTTTGTTCAACGGTAATTAAAGTTTAAAAGTTTCAACAAAACTCATTTAAACAAGCATATATCCGCTTATTATACATAGTATTGAATATAAATACAAACTATAAATATAACTAATAACTGATCATTTGTTTGCTTAATTAGTTTTAACGAACACACATCTTTCAATATGTATGAATGTATTTCATTATTTAAACATTTTAAACAAACCTCATGGTAACGAAGTGATCTTCCGTATCGATAAAACATAATAAATCAATAATATTTTTCTAACACAAACCGTAAATATCAAAACCTAATGACACTTTAATCTGACTTGGGAATTTGGTTTGCATATATTTTAATAATATTTGCATACATAAATATGTAAATTGATTGTTATTATTACTATGCAAGATTAACACATCGTGTAGACATCTTTTCAGACAGGCGATGTATTGATATGCCGAGATAAAAATATTAATTTAGTAATTTGTAACAGGTTTTTCATTCTGTTATTTTATTTGTTTATACTTTTCTTAAAACAAACTTAAAAGAGTTTCACTTTCTTTTATCGAAATGGAAAGAAAGACAATGTAATTCCACTATAGACGGTTATGTTATCAGAAATATATAAAAAATATAAAATAAGAGTAAGGAAAAGCAAATACGTCATGAAGTAGATTTACCTCGGTTCAGTTAAAATTCAAAAATCTAGCAAGCAGCTAGCTGCTAGCTACTACGATGTAAAGATTTTACAAATCTATTTGGAGTACTCTACACAACTCGAGTATTGCCAGCGACGGTGCTGTATAGAAAATTATCAACTCACGTAAGATATCATATACCACTAGCAATAGCAGTGAGATATAACTATTCATCAGCCAAGGTGATATCTTAAAGGGGGCTAGTGCATGAACTTCAGTCAGTCAACGGTAGCACCCTCAATCTTAGCTAGGGAATATTCCTTGATGTTGGCTAGTTCTTGCACGAAGATACGAGCCATTATATAACTTTATCTGTGCTCTAATCGTTTAGGAAGACAGTGAGTCACATGATCTAGGAATGTATCACTAGCTGAATTAGTCGCAACCCCATTTTAATTTCGTTTTTGCAAATTTGTAAAACCATTGAATTGTTTCTCTTATGTTTATTTTCTCCATCCTATTTCTATATCATGAAATATTGGCCTATTTCATATTTTGTAAGTGATAGGATTTATTGTTTAGTTATCCATTCTTTAACATTAACACCTTAAAACGCATGTTGTTGTGGGACATTGGTCTTAAAAGGTTTTTAAGTGTTGTTGTGACACATATTGTATATATACACACGACACATATTGTATTTTTTGTATATATACTCTCTCTCTCTCTCTCT